>VXBT01009155.1:163248-392277 GCA_013400235.1 Oriolus oriolus
TACACACACACACATTATTTATTATGCCACTGCTGTATAATGAATGTAGAAAGCTAGAAAGTGCTAACTGGGTCACAAAGTCCAGTTCTAGATACTGTCAGAAAATCAGGATGGAGATGTTTAGTAGTGAAAGAAATAATGACAGACCTATTATGGGGCTGATAAACAAACCAGTCAGCTGTAATTGTGATGCGTTAGTTGCTATGACATGATCTCTGGTTTTATCACACCACTCATAAGCAATTTTGTTTTTCTGGGGCCATGTTTTGGTTTAGTTTTGTTTTAAAAGCACTTCAGCTAACTCATTGCCCTGTGATAGCCGAAGTCATAATTTCTGATAACAGCCAACAAAATTAGACAAAAAAAAAGAAACCAAACCAAAAATGCACAAAACCTGCCCCCCCAAAAAAACCCCTAAAACCTCCCCCAAAAACAAAACAAACAAAATAAACCCCAGATAAAATTTCCCCCCACGAAAAACCTCTGTCATAAAGCTTCAAATGCTTTACTTATCCTATTTGGAAGCTGGCTGCCATTTCCCCCACTGCATCTTAGTATTCCCTCCTTATTCAGAAGAAACAGAGATAACTCAGGCTCCCTCGCAATGTTCTGCTTGAAGGATTGCTGAACAAGGCATTGGCTGGATTGTCTGCCTCAACGCTTTTCTGAAATGACTGTCTGGCATAGAGCCAGATATCCTAGTACTCTGAAGGCCTGAACTCACAATCTGGTCACTTCAGAAGGAGACCAAGGAAGCCAAGTTTCTTCTTACAATACCATAGAATCATAGAGTGGTTTGAGCTGAAAGGCACTTTCTAGTCGCAGCCCCCATGCCGTGGACAGGGACACTTTCCACTAGACCAGGTTGCTCCATGTTCAAAATGATTGGGTGAAGTCTGGCCTCCAGCCATGCAGAAACAAGTTCTCCAAAACTGGTCATCTTCTAGGGTGCTCTCATGCCTCTTTAACTGGCAAGAGACACAACTGTGATCAAGACAGGAAAAGAAAATCTGGACTTTCAGATCTATTGTGGAATGGAGTTGAATACAGAACAAATTCTGCTCAAAGAGATTTGTTATAATTTTTCTTAATTCTGATCAGAAATAAATTGTTACAGAAATAATGCTGAGAGTACTTCAATTTCAATTAAAAAGTCTTCTTTTGCTAAAACCACTTATTTTATTTATGTTTTGTTCATTATTCTATGCATTTTAATTCCAAGAAAATTATGTTGTCTTTTTTAATATCTAAATTAATTGGAAGCCAAAATAAATAAGATTTTTTCTGAGCTTCTGGGTTTCAGATAAGGTTTATTTTCTCACCAAAAACAGTTCCATCAACACTGATTCATCACATTGTTATCAGTATCCACAGTCATCACTGTAAACCAGGGTGAGAAGGACCATGATGCCATACCCTGCCCATCTCCCTTTGGAAAAGCTTTGAAAAAGCAGTTAAGCAGTTCCTTAATTTCACAGGGTCCAAGACCACAAACGTTGCTAGCCCTAACGTGGGGAGTACTTTCAGAGGAGACTTCCAGCATCATCTAGCAAGTTCTTCTCTTGTTTTTTAGCTGAAATTAAACTTTGCTATGTCAGAAGACACTGTGAAGACATGGCTTTTGTTGTCACTGGACTCCAGGTATCAAACAGGCTGTATTTCAGGGTGATGTAACTCAGGGAACTACAGGAAATTACCTTTGCAGAAAGGTATCCTTGAATAATCTGTGCTTCCCATACGTTCTTTCTGTCCTGCATACTGTCCTATTCTGCCAGCAGCTACGTTCTTAGGGAGAACTATTAATAGATACCTCTGAAATGCAGCATGGTTTGTTTTGTGATGGACCAGATGGCATTCAGGGACAGATATATTTCAACAATGCATTCCCAGAAGAGAACACTTCTGTTCCTCTGACAATACCTGAATGATATAGACTTCAGTAAAGTACCTGGAGATTCTCCAGCAGTTGCATGTAAATTTGCTTCTGTCCAATGAGAAAGCACACTTTTGTTTTTGTTACTTTATTTTTTTTCTTATTTTTTGTTTTTGTTATCTCAAGAAGGAAGATGATGGATTCATGTTCCTTTAATGGACAGGACTTTATGACTTTATTTTCACCACTAAAGTTATGTATATTTTTCATCAAACAGTCTCAAACAGACTAGATGTTTAATGCTACAAGTAGGTTTCATTTGATGATTCAACTTAAAAACAATCAGGTTATATATCTACATGTATACTATATTCACTGACATCTGAGTGGGATCCATATGGCAAAGGCTGTGCTGTTTTGCCTTGCCTTTCTCTAACAAAAAACAGACAGTGCCATCATTCACCGTTGTGGTTGGGATTCATGGTCTTTAGAAGCCTGGCAATAAAACATATTGAGGCTTGAATACATTCCTTCTATTCGTGGCTGAATGCCTTCTAATCACCAGAAATTCTCTGAATAGTCTCTGCCAGAATAAAATAAGGTTTCATTTAAAGTCTGAAATTGCTTTTATTTTAGGAATCTTGTCTTATTTTTGTTCCATAGTTCTGATTCTGTTCCATATTCAACAGCTATTTATTTCTTAAGGAAAGTCTAACTTAAGTTCTGGGTTTAGGAAAATAATCAGCTGAAGTTTGCATGATTCTGCTGTGTGCTATTTCAGGTGGGCAGGCAGGGACTGTGCTCAAACCCCAGAGGTTACAACCATTTTACAAGAGATTACTTTCTAACCACTCTTTGAAAGCAACATTTTAAAAATCTCTGATGCTTCTCTAGCTCACACAGCTAAGAACAAGGGGATTGTTTTTTGAAAAAATGTAATTTTTCCAGTTTTCATCTAAAATTAAAATCACATGTTGTTCTATTCTTGTGCTTTTCAGAATTTTTCACTGTAGGTACTGCTAAATACGAGTTTGAAAACTCTATGGGCCTTCTCTCTTTTTCTTAATAGCAATTTGCCACTCAAACTTCTGCCAACAGAAACAGTCAGAAGTTACTTTTATCCTACTTGAAAGAAATAAAGTGACATGTTTTAGAAGCAGTGGATATAAATTTGTGTTTAATTTTAGTAATAGAAATCCTATAAGCTGATAGGTGTAAACGGGTGTCAAGGTTGTATAAAGAACTTAAAATTCAGTCAGAATGATGCTTTGATATATTTACACTCAAACCCACATTTCCAGTTTCACACATTACATATCAATTACCAGATATCACTAGGCTGCTAAGAACTGATAATTCGGAGCTGTGGATCTAGTTCAGCAAGAAATGATAGTTTGTTTTCTCACACAGGAATACAGAAACATCATCTGAAATGCAGACATATGCTTTGAGGTGGAGTAAGGGCAAAAGATTCTCAGCATCTGCTAACAACTATTGGGAGGCTTGGGTTAGGACTTGGATATAAGCTGTCAATTTGCATCAATCAAGTTAACTTGCACTTCAAGACGTAATGAAATGTGACCAACACAATTAAATACATGAACATAATATATCAGCAAAATACATTCTTGTCGACAGTGGTTAAGGAAACTGTAGTTTTGGTTTAACTCAGAAAATACTTCTTGATTTTTCTGAGTATTTTTATGATAAAATGTGGCCTTTACTGAATGGGTTTGGCTGTTTTCATAGACATTTCAAAGGACATGACTTGGGCATTTCTAGGTACTACACCACCAAGGATTTAATTTGCAACTAAATAAAAAAGAAACTGATCATATGCAAATTTCTGTAAAGAATGGGCTTAACCATCAATTTAATACCAATTGCAACCTATAGACTGCATAGAGGATGTATAGTGTTGCTCATATATAAACATATTTACACATATGTAACCTTAGGTATTTTCCTTGTAGGTTATAATTGAACAATGGTGACAGACGTCTTAACCAAACTATCCCAAAAGCATCATTACTTTATCCTGCAGCCACACCGTTAATGAAGTTGTGACTGGACATTAATATAACAATGTTAACCATGCCAACACCATGCAGAGAAGGTGATCCCAGACAGCAGCAGCCAGCAAAACTCATCTCTCATTAATTCAACTGTAAAAAGATTAAGTCTATAAGATTTGCTTGGAAACAGACAAGTTTATTATGTGACAGAAATAATTTGTCAAGAATTGGTCACATCTTACATATCTGTATTTAATTCAGTAAACACCTCTGATTTTTTGTTATTTTGTGCATGTGCAATCCTTAAAAAGTTTCTTTAGGACGCCTGAGCAGTGTTTCAGTTATATAATTGCTTAAAAAAACAACTGTTTTTATGATTAGTAAATAAGTGAATGATCTAAAGAAAACAACACTCCTACATCACTTTTCTCTGACCCGTGCACTGCGAGCTATAGATGTGGTGAGTTAGACAGAAAACTGCTGCCAGACTAACTCCGTGCTGTACCTGCCGGTGGTAATCCCACCACACAGAGCATAAGAGGTTGGTAAATCCATCTGTTTCTGAGAACTGGCCTCCCATCATTCCTGTGTTTATCTTTAATTTAATAATTTGATTTGATTCACAGTGCTGCTTGGAGCAAGGACTTGAGAAAGCCCTTACAAGAGATAGCCAGATCTGCTCCCACTGGCTTGCGTTAGTGTTTGTGTACTCCACTCCTTTAAAATGCTACAACTTTATGCTTGTTAATCTATGCCTCTAGAAAGAAGTGTGTAATTTTGTCTCAATACATCAACATTACCTATTAAAATCCAAGTTATAGTAGAAAATGAACCTCAGTGGAAAATGATGCGACCTAGAGATCAGTTTTTAAATTAGTTCTTTAGGGGTGAAAGGATCAAAAGCTTGAAAATCCCGTGAGTCTTATTTTCTTTGAGTGGGAGTGAAGGGTCCTAGTTTATAAAGCTGTTTCTCAAATTTTATGCTAATTATAGAGTGTTCCAAAACCAGATTTAGATCCTCAGGCCTTAAAATTCCTGCAGGGTGAATTACTTTTGAAAAAGAGTTGTTTTCTTTAGAAAGGCAATCTATTCCCGCAGGCCAGTAAAATTTAAATCTGTGATGGCGTCTCTAACAACAAACCAAAAAAGCCCACAGGTATTGGTTTAGCTAAATAAGCTGCTGTAACAACAAAGTCTTTATGTCATTAAAAATGCAAAAAAGTAACTTGAGGTTCTAAATGAAATATAAGTAAAGAAGAAGCATAGAAAGAGAATTTCAGGCATCACTTCTCAAGCCATGAGAGGCCGCAAAACTGGGAAATTGTAGAAAATTGGAAGTTATTTCTCTTACCTTAATTACTGATTTTCACCAATGTCCTAGAAGCAGAGAACATCTTGTTTTCCAAGCAAAGAAATAGGTCCATCCTACCTAAAAAAATGAAAAGGAAAAAAAAATGAAATTGGAAAAAGACTTACAATTTCAGAAAGTTTGTTTCTCCTGTATTGTTATGGAATTAGAAAGTAATAATGAGGTCCTTTTTTTTTGCTGGAGGAAAGGAAGTTTAATTATATTTGCTATGAGGAGATCATAGTATCGTGAAACATTTAATGAGTGTTAAACTAAGACAGCACAACAGAACTGAAGGCTCTTGCGTCGCTGATTCTAAGAGCATTTAGAAAGTCACCATCTTTTTATATCATGGGTTTATACAAGAGATTTTCTGAGCTGCTATGCACAGGATACACATTTTTATTTCAATCACAATACATTACACTATAAAACAAACTATATGTTTGTCTGTAGTAAGGTCAGAGTGCCTCCATTCCTGGACCTAAAAAAAGGATTACTGATATATACACCCAAAGGGAAAAAACTGATCCAGGTATACCTAATAGTATCAAAACATCTATCTTATAGTGTGACTGTTCACTTTTGTCATCCATCCTGTATCCCACTAGGACAGCAAAGATACTCCATCCTCTTAAGTTTGTAATAGTTAACATTCAAGACACACACACACACACACACACATTTACATGCATACATATGTTACAAGTATGTACATATATACTTTTAAGAAAGTAATACACAATGGTAAGGTAAACCCAAAACATTTATATTGCGATAAGGAGCGACGCAGAGTCCTCTGGCTGGTGCAAAGGAGAGCTGCTTTATTGCAAAATCCAGGCCTTTTTGAGCAGTTAGCTGGTTATCAGTTTACACAGTTTTAAAGCACAGCAAACATAACTCAACCAACCGCCACACACCATGATGTGAGCACGCGACAGTCACGCAGCGTTTTCTTACCCCTAATTCAGCTGAGTCATTACCCTGAATCCTTTTCTACCTAGCCTAAATAACAGAAGTAGGCCATGATTTTACAAAGGCAGCAAGGACTTCATTCTATAAGGTTTTACCTACACACCACACATTTAACTTCAAGTCAGGACCCTTCTGATATCATTTCATCTTCACAAACTGTTTAAACATCATAGGAGATGGTCTTGATACAGGAACAGAACAGATTCATAGAATCAGAGAAACAGCACCTTTCAGGTTTCACAAGACATTTAAGATTATCAAGTCCAGCTGATAAGTCCAGCACTGCCAAGCCCACCACTAACTCATGCCCCCAAGGCCTACATCAACATGTCTTTTAAACATCTTTGGGGAGGGAGACTCCATCGCTTCCCTGGACAGCCTGTTCCAATGACTGACAACCTTCTCAGGAGATAAATTTTTCCTAATGTTTAATCTAAACCTCCCCTTGCACAACTTGAGGCCATTTTCTCTTGTCTTCTTCCCATATTCTGGCTAATTGCATTGAACACACTGACCATTTTTTCCTTCTGTGGAGTGGAAGAGTATTTCCTGTTTTCCCTGAAACTGTCGGAGCAGTACCTGGTCCTTTAGTTTTCACTATCTGGGGAGTCAAAATTATAAGAACGCTTAGTTCCTAAATTCTAGGTCGTCTCATCACCAGACCCTGCTGTCATTTGAAGTTGAAATTGGGGGATTTTGAAGCTGCTCACTCTGAACCTAAATCTCATATGGATCTTGGCCTCAAATCTAACCATCCCAGTGCCTGAGCCATAGAACTGTGGAATCAATGAGGCTGGAAAAGACATCTGAGTTTATCAAGTCCAACCATCAACCTAGCACCACCTCCATATTCACCACTCAATCAGATATATTTTCAAGTGCCCTATCCACGTGGTTATTTAAAACTTCCAGAGATGGCGACTCAACCATTTCAGTGCTTATCTAAAAGTGACCAAGCCCTTTCAGTAATTTAAGATCAGTCTAGTCACAAAATAAATTCACAAGTAAAGGAGAGTTCTGCAAGTAGTTGTCTCCAGCTTGTTCTGTTCCTGTTTCCCAGCTGTTATGCTTTAAGCAGCAGGCTATTGACACTCAGCAGTGATAGTGAAAGAAAGCAAAAAAACCCCAGGCAAACTGCTTGGAAAAAAACAGTGCCTGCAATTTACAGGGACAATATTTGTCACTGAAGTTTTGTGGATTGTCCTTCACACTTAGAGAGGCAAGCCTACATGCTGCCTTTGCCTTTGATACCTAAGGTGATGAATGTAAAAGGATGAACCAGAAAGAAAATGTGTCTAGAAAAACAGGTTTCCTCTACAGAAAAATTGTTAATTTTTTTTTCCTTCTTGTAATTTGCATATTTATCTGATCAAAATTTTGCTTATATAAATCATGACTATGTCAAGTGTTTGCTTCTCTCTCAGATTTGTGGTGTGGAAATCAGGAAAACGTTTTTTTTATCTTGCCCTTTCACAAATCTTAGACAAGAACAAGCATAGAACATGCACTTATGAATGTGATAGAGTTATAATGATTTAATGAGTTACAGCTTATCAATTGAGTCCTATGAATTACTGATTGCGTGATTTTCAGCTCTCCCTGCCTTTCAGTTAATGTAAAAATTTAGACCAAGGAGAAGATGTATTAGCTTAAACTGCCTGACTTTGAATTCAGGATGGCTACAAGGAGACATGCTGGCAGTTAGCTGGGCAAAGCTAAGAGAAAGGTGTGTTATTTTAAGCCAGTGTAACTGAAGTCTGTACCTAAAGGAAAAAGTTGGGGTTTCTTCATCATAGATTTCAGAGAAAGTGCTCTACCTTGCACTAATATGAATGAAAGAATTGGATGATAATGACTTCTGAAATCTAGGAGGATTTCCTTCTTTATTTTCTTCCATTCTACTTTCCTCTCTCTAATTTCTGATACACTGGTGGTGTTTTTCTCTTTTGATTTGCTCTTAAAAGTTGACCTTCGTTACTTCTCACACTGCAGGAACTACGTGGCTGTGCACCAGTTTAATGCTAGCAAGTAAAAAGCTCTGAAGTCTAACAATAATTAAATGGGCACTTGCAGGTGATGAGCACTTGGGGGGAAATGCAGTTCTTTTACTCAGAGGAAATTCTTGACTTGAGTTTGGAGAAGGGGAAGATGTAAAATAAAACAAGAAAAAAAATTCTATCAGCTGTGAAACAAACAAGCAAACAAACAAATATAATAATTTTAAATAGTCCTGCTTAAACTTCTTGTTTTACCAGCAACAGTGGTGTCCTTCCTGGAACAGAACAGTCCTTGCAAGACAAAGTATTCACTCAGTATATCAGAGTTAAAGGAGAGATGAAGCATTAATTATATCTATCTATCTATCTATCTATAAAATCATGCCATAACAACTTTGTCCTCATGGGAAAAAAACCCAGGCTAAAAATGTGTCAGGTTTCATGCTGTATGATTAAAGTTTTCATTTGAAGATCCCTTTCCATGACTCTCAGATCCCACTTTTTCAAAAATTGAATCCTGTAATTAATTTACAAACAAACTGTGCCCACCATGAGCTCTTGGTCCAAAACAGAAGCTCCAGCTCTGCAGAGAAGCCAGTAAACGTCTGCCCCATATTGCTCACCAAGGCTGCAACCCCAGCTGATAAACTTTCTTGACTTTGTGACTTATCTTAACATGTCAACAGAGACATAATGCTATCTCCTTATCACAGAATCATAGAACTGTTTGGGTTGGAAGGGACATTAAATAATACCTAGTTCCAATCCTCTGCCATGGGCAGAGACATGTTCTACTGGACCAGGTTGTTCAAAGTCCCATCCAACCTCACCTTGAACACAAAATCATCAAGGTTGGCAGACATCTTCAAGGTCATCTAGTCCAACTGCCAACTCAGCACCGTCATAATCACCCCTAGCCTATATCCCGCAGTGCCACATCCAGATACGTCTTGAACACTTCCAGAGTCAGTGACTCCACCATTGCCCCCAGTAATTTGTTCCAATGCCTTATCACTCTTTCAGTTAAAATATTTTTTCTAATATCTAGTCTGAAACACCCCTGGCACAACATAAGGCCATTTTGTCTCATCTTTTCACTTAACATATGGCAGAAGAGATGAACCCCACATCACTTCATCCTCCTTTCAGGCAGTTGTGGAGAGCAATGCGGACCTCCAGAGCCTCCTCTTCCCCACGCTCTCCTACACCAGCTCTCTAAGCTGCTCCTCAAAAGACATGATTTCTAGATCCTCCACCAGATTTGTTGTCCTCCTCTGGACACACTCTAGTATGTCAATGTCCTTTATGAAGTGAGGGGCCCAAAAGTTAATTAGTATTGAGCTACAGCCTCACAGTGCCAAGTGTAACAAGACAATCACTTCCTTGGTCACATTGCCCACACTATCCTTGATATAGGCCAAGATACAATTTTTTGCATCATGATATTGGATAAATGGCAAATATCAAGCCCAGACAGCCACAGTGCTTGCGAGAAGTACATTTTCCTGGTCTGCTTTCCAGGTTTTTTTTTTTTCCTAATTCTCTTTGGAAAGCTGAATAGATCATACATCTCCAGGGAGCAACTTTCTCTTACTAATTTGTAAAGTCAGAGCCCATCTATTTTTCTATTTTCTCTGCTGTGATGTTTTCAGATTGATAGACTATGTAATAAAATTGAAATTGACCACTCTAAAACATCTAATGTGATTTTGCTCATAATGGAGATTTAAAAAGATCATAACTTTTATCTGACTGTTGTGTTAATTAAAATAATCTGTTTACTAAACTTAATTCTAAAATTTATTTTTCTTCATCATTAGAGCAACATTTGCTATTTCATTGCAGTTCTCCACTATATTATACTTTTGCTTCTCCAGCTTAGTCACAATCATTGTGGATAAACTCGATTACAGCTGCTTCTATAAGCATCTCTGTGGTGAAGCTGAAAATCTAGGTCAATTTTTTCACTGAAAAGTGAATCAAATTTCTTTCTGATGATATTGGAAATTGTGATAGGGTAAACTCTGATGAACTCCTAAACTTTCATCAGCACTACTAACCCATAGCATGAAATTATACACTTCTACGTGCAGCAGCTACTAATAAAAGCTCATCCAGCTAATGCTTCATTACAGTTGGGGCTTACCAACTGTGGTAACCACATGGCACTCTCGTTTACTTCTCTGTACTTCCAAATTCTCTCATCTCCATGACACTGTGACCAAGCAGAAACATGAGAGAGGATTTAGCCTCATGAGTCTATCTCATGGGGGAGTTACATAAGTAAATGAATATCACTGGAAACATGGATTAAAAGAATCCTAAGTAAGGTGTTTGAAATCCCCTCTGCTCTCCTGGGCAGTTTCAGCAGCTTCCCTTTTTATGCTTTTAATCTAAATATCCTAACAAAAATAGCATTTCTCTGAGTCCACTGTGTTTCTGGACATGAAATGCCTATCTAGTGTTCATAGTGCTTTATGGAGTAGGTTTTGTCTTTCATTAATTTCGCTTATAATACTCTATCTTGCCAAGCAGCCTGGTGGGTTGGGCTGACTAGCTGTGTTCTGCTTTACACTGCAACCTTTTAATCCTCAAACAATCCCACAGGAGCAAAGAGACGCGTATGAAACCTTTGGCATGACTCAGAATGAAGACAGTTTATGATATATCAGAATTACTGATATATTTGGTGCTGCCTAACTTTTAGGATATTTTTTTTGTCAAGTAGGATGGTTTTCTCGTATTTCTACCCTCACTGATGGCGCAGTTTTAGGCAAGGAGCACATCACTGTACCTCTACTTCTGCCTTCATGGAATGGTATAAGGCCATCTCCCTGTTATCCTTCATGCTGTTCTTTGAGGTCTTCTGATGAAAGCTGCTAAAATAAGCACTATGTATTATTCATATATTAATTCACTCTGGCATATTGGTTTCAGGAAACTTCATTTAAGTGCACTAGGAAATCAACATCAAAGAAAGATAGTTACACACAGTGAATACGCTAAGCAGTGGAGCAGGCCAGGCTTGACACAGCTCTGAAAAGCAAATAAAAAACATAGAATCATTGTAATCTCCTTATGACCAGGAAGAAAAAAGAAAAAGAAGAAAAAAAAGAGAACAAAAACTAAAGAAGGCCCTATAATATTTTTTCTATACCTTTTGGGGCAGTCTTGAGCAGCTTAGTAGTGAATTAGATCTTATTGATAGAATTTCGTAGCATAGCCCAAAATATGGATGGAGACAATATAGTTAAGAAAGTAGTGGTCCTGGAAAAAACATTATGTGATCCCTGGGTTCCTTGGCTTTCAGCCTGAATTTTTTCAGTGGAACTTCCTATAGAATTCTGAGATGCTCCCATTCTCTGTCAGTCTTCAGAATATCTTGAATAGAACACTCAAAAACTGATTACTCCAAAGTTTCACATCACTTCTGAGGTTATGGAGCAAACTATCATCAGAAGAATTTTTTTAAAAACTTGTCCCAATTCATTCTCCATTTTTTTTTCCTTAGAACTATTTTTTTTTTAACAACTTTATATACAGACATATATATATGTAGGGATGGTAATATTTTAGGGGTTTTCCTCATTTTTCTCCATCATTTTGAAAAACTGTCTTCAGATATGCATATAAAATGAAACACTCAGAACTCGGGGGGTAAAAGTAGAATTTCACCAGGCAGCACCAAGATATTCCCCAAAAACTTTATGGCATAATTACTTATAATGAATCTTGAAGCTTAAACTCCCCATTCCATAAACAAAGGCAGTATATGTGCACAGAGGAAAGACAATTCCTAGCAATTTTGTCAGCAAAATTGTTACAGTAAAGGCCTAAGCAGCACTTCATCTACCTGTCACTTGTCTTGAAAGGGCAGATTACTTTTTCCTCAATCTTGGCACATCCAATTAAACTAGACTTACAAGCCAGGCAGGTGTAAAGTGCAAGCCAGCACTTGTTCACATTAGCAATTATCAATGGAAGAAATACATAAGTGCTGAGGCTTGGCACAACAGTTACCCTGGCAACTGTTCGTGCTCAGAACCTCAGCAGAGACTAACATGACAGTTTGACATCTTTCCCCATTAAAAAAAAAAATAGAATTGCGCTCTTTCTCTGTCTGTTTTTCCCCTTTGCCTCTTTTTGTGCTGTTTTCCAAAGCACTTGGCAGTGACCCTGCCTTGTTTAACTCCAGCCAAACACCTCCCAGAGGGAGCTCCCCTGTCTTGCCAACCTTCAGGGCATCCTCTGTGAACACCAAGTGTTAAAGTTTACCTGGCCAAGATTGATGTCCAGGAAGGTAGGATGGTGGGCTGGAGAAGCTGTATTAGTGCTATTGACACCAGAGTGTCAGAAACTTGTTGGCCAAGACAAGTTCACTCAATGTCGAAAAAAAAAATGGATGAGAGGAAATGACCTCAAGTTGCACCAGAGGAGGTTTAGATAAGATATATGAAAAAATTCTTCAGGGAAAGAGCTGTCAGGCTTTGGAACAAGCTTCCCAGGGATGCTGTATGGTCCACCATCCCCGGAAGTGTTCAAAAAACATGTGGATAGGACACTTTGGGATATGGTTTACTGTTGAACATGGTGATGATGCTAGGCTGATGGTTGGATTCGATGATTGTAGAAGTTTTTCCAACCTTAAAAATTTATGATTCTAGGAATGTCATGCTTTTTTTGTTCTCATATTCTGGAATATCCAGACACACCATTCATCTGTAGCAACTTGCCTTAAGATGCTGGCCTTTCTGACTTATGCATCGACCTTGCAAACAGTTTCCTTTTTTATTCTCTACCTTCACAAAATACAAGAAAAAGTCAATCAGAAGCAGACTATATGCATTTTGCGTACAGGGGAAAAAAACCCCTCCTCCTTAATTCCACCAAGGAACTCAGCCCAAGCAAGCTCTGCACAAAATACACTGTCAGATCATACCCAATTTCTCAACCCTTGAGGACAGAAAACCGTGAAGACTCAGCATTCTGGACTAGGCTTTGTTCAGTGGGACTCTTGTGGACTAAGTTATGTGAACATATTGACTGTTAGCTGCCAGTTCTTTTATTTCTATTAGGCATTTTTACGTCAAATGGAGTTAGAGCGAGATGTATATATATAAATTTTAATAATTAGTGACTGTTTCAGTTAAAGCTTACCTGACTTTCCTTTAGCTACAGTTTAAGAGCTATTTCTGTTTGTTAGGGTTTTTGTTTTAATGTCTCGTTTTTAGGCAGTCTTTTAGCATCCATTATTTTCCTTCAGTCTTATTTTGTCTTTAATTTTGTTCACATTTTTCAGTGTTAAAAAGTTAAATATTAAATATCTGCATCTCTTGACTTTGTTTTCAGTGATTTATTTTGTTCCTGCTTTCTCCCTTGATGTGTGTCATTCACGTCTTTCAGCTCATCATACTCTTACTCGTTGTTATCTCTAAATGGAGAACAGCGGAAGGATTGAGAAGAGCTGTCATTTTCTTTGGGGTGGAGGTAAAATAACATTTGGGAAATCTAGTAATACAATAACAGATTTCATGGTGAAACTGAGTTGATAGTCGGGTCTTTTAAATTCTAGACAAACAGAACACATACGCTGAAAGATATGCAGAAAATCAAAGTAAACATCTCAAAATGTTTACAAGAAAATTCTGCATTTGCTTATTATTGCACATGTTGTAGCCTTAGACCTCACAGATTTCAAAAGAGTAGGTTTTGGCTGTGGAATAACATTGACCTGAAAATTAAAGATGTGGAGCCAAATCTTACTGCCTGTGTTCCTGTGATCTTTTCCCACGGGCAAACAGAATCTGTGGTGTAAACTTAATTCTGTCAGCAGGATGAAGGCATGATAAATAAAAGTAATAAACATTTTACAACGTTAAACAATCTTTCACAGCTATTCAATCTGACAATTTTGACCAGCATTAAATTTACTGGAATTTTTCTAATCATGACCAAGAAACAAAGTCATACTTCCTCTGGTACAGTTGCATTGATTAGAAGAGTGAACTAATAAACACTATCACTACATTCGTATTTCAGGACTAACAGAAACTTGTTCCTTTCCCTGCTATTCTGTGGGCTGCATTGCAATCTCTTCCCCAACAACATAATTTAATTTAAAAATCATGATGCTATAAGCACTTGAGAAGCAGTTAAAGCCATTCAGTCAGAGAAAGGTCATGTTAGCATAAATATTGAAAAGAATGATAATTAGGCAAGAAAAACAGCAAAACACATTAAAGAGAAATGAGGCAATTTTTAAATGTTAACATCTCAATTCAGAAATGTTTACATTACATTTAATGGTTCCATTTTCAATGAGCATTCCACTAAAAAAAATTGCTGAGCAAAATTATGAAAGAGAATTACAACCATAAATGATGCTGTATCCATTCTATCATCTTGAGAGAAAAAGAATTGTCTGAATCTTGTTACGCACAACAGAATTCAAATAGTCCAAGCATGACTTACAGCACAATGAAGCAAAGTACTCTCTTATTAAGAGAAAAGTAGTCAATTTTTTTATGATAGTTCATAATTTAAAATCCTGAATATTTGAAGGAGTTGCAAAACATTTTTTCCTATGATTTATCCAATACATATTGAAGTGTGTACAGGTAAGAATGTCTCAGCAATGCTGACAATTTCATACCCTGAAATACATTGTGGTTGCCTCTCACAGTAGTGATTTCCACATAACCCCACCTTGAGATCAAGAAACTCACACTAAATGACACATTTGAAACTCCCAAATAGGCTAAGCTGATTTCTGTTTCAAGATAAATTTAACTTACAGTATGTGCTTTTTAAGTTTAATTTTGAGGCATGGTTTATCTTAACTTAAAACATTACAAGAAACCTTAAGTCTTTTATCAAAAACTTCCAGGTATTAAATACACTGGGTCGATTTTTCTTTTTACTTATAGATGTTACCATTTGAATATGCTAATTTTAAAAGAAATTTTAGAGTAAAAAAGCTAAAATTCCCTTTAAGTAAACTGTGAACCAGTGTCCCCTCAGGCTGGTTATCTACATAGATGCCACAACCAGAGTTAGAATGCCATGATATCAACGGGAGCATGATACAGCTCCCAAAGCAAGGTCATTGCAATACAGATAAGAGGGATAAAAAGTAAACGGCTAGGCAGAGGCACAGAGTGCTAAAGACATGGGCTTATAATTTAACTTTATTTTTGTTTTATTCTGATTGCATTTGCCACAATATAAAGCCTCGCAGTTTAACCTGCACAATTATCAGGTCAAGGAAATATTTCTGGGTTTATTTCTTTTTGAGTGAAATGGTAGGGAGGAATGGTAAAACAGAAGTTAGATATTAGGAAGAAGGGTTTAAGACATTGTGAAAAGGAACAAATTGAACTAAGAATTTCTTCTTTAATTGCTACCTCCTACACCCTTTTTTAAAATGCAAATGGATCTACTTAAGTGAATTTTCTTTAAAAGGGCTGTCACGTGAGACCACCCTGAGTAGCTGAAATTTAAGGGAGAATAGCAGGAGAGATTTCTGAGAGCTCAGACCTACGCATGTATATAAAATACCTTGGCAAAAATGTGTTCCTGTGGTTCTCTTTCTCAGAGGTGAGGTTGTCTTCCCTTCAGGCAGCACATTTGCCAAGGATGTACTGTCAGCAGAAGTCAGTATGAGCATCACAACAGCAGCATGAGAAAGTTGTTTGGCATTGTTGTAAACAGCAAGATTCTGATTCTAGTAAGAAAAGTTAAGGACACCATAAAGTCCAGCTACCTGTAACACTTACCACTTTTATCTCTAAGCTCTTACATGTGAATTTTATATATTTCAAAACAAGGGTAGAGAGGAGGTCCACAAAAGTGCAAGGGTGTTGTGAAGCAACAACAGCAGAAGCAGCAGAAGTCATATCAGAATTGTGGCTATATTTTTCTTCTCCTTGGTACAAATGTAGCTGCTTACCCAGTATTACTCTTTGGGACTGTTAGGTTATTTTCAGGATACCTAAAGGCAGAACTGCTGTGATTTCTGTAAATAGGCTGTTTACAAAATAAAAACTGACTTTTGGTCTAGACCAGAAGTCTCATGATGAGGCTTCTACCTGCAGAAAGTTTACAAAAATGTACTTCCACAAAAGAAATTTCATCCTAAATTTCTCAGCTTTAGTGGTAGTTTGAAACAGAGTGGAAAGTCTGTGCATGAGAAAGCCTGGAAAAGCACAGATTAGTAGAAAATAGTGTGAAAGAAAGGGAGTGCCAACACCTTCTTCTTTGATAGCCTACATAGAGGGTGCAAAAAATCCTTCCTGGTCAATGTTTTGGGCTTTTTCGCAAAACCCTCTGGGAAAGATGCTGCAGCCTCCTAAGAATCTTAGTCTGGTGTTTTGCTCTCCTATTAGAAAGATCTCCCAGCAGTTTCACCCAGAGCTCTCTGATGAAATTGAAGCCTTTTGTTCAACTTTATTCAATGAGGCCAAAGAGAATGTTTTATTCCTTTCCTCTTTGAAAGTCTTTTCTGCATATTTGGAGATGATTATCCTGTTTTCCTTCAGCGTTTTGGTCTCTAGACTAAACAGTCTCAGCTCTTTTAGGGATTACGCTGATTTCGTAATGTCTGCTTGCCATTTTTGGAATTTGAACAAACTCAACAGATGTACAGTGATACTAGGTTGACTGAACAAATTCTTTAATATGTAAATATGTTTTACACAGTAATATTTCTTGATTCTAGCAGAGGAAATTCCTGTTGACTAACACTTTTAAAATAGCAAGGAACATACTGAGTGAACTAACATGAGTAGCACTGGCCAGTGGTTTACCATATCAAATTAGTGAGTCATAACTATATTTTTTTTACTTGTCAGAGGTTAGTCCTTTGGATGATATCAGTCCTTAGCTCAAAATTATTTGATGACCAATACACACATGATTTTCAAAAAAAAGGAACTATTCCAGATCTTATTTTTCTATGTTCTTATGTTTCTGATGTAACAATCATTATGAAAACTCCTGAAGAGAAGATTTTGTAAATGGCATATAACTCCCTTCTGAGAGCTGGGCTGGAGTGAAGACACAGACCCTAAAAACCTTAGCTTTTATGCGTATTTCAAAATCAGGATTTGGAGTCTGGAAAAGCCATTTGATATGGGGAAGCAGCCTTTTTCCAGGGGGATTGACTACGCATGCAACAACTTAAATCTGTGGAAATGAATCTACTGAGTCTGCTGCCGATGACTGCAAAAATGGCCTGGATGCCATTTACTGTTACCTTTTTAAATGGGAGCTTGAAATTAGGAGAATTATGGCAAAACTGTCATTGAGGAGAGATCGACTGCCTGGAATTTCCAATGCAAACCTATTCTTATCCCTTATGCAGAAGGAAGATAAGTGGGGAGAAAAAATTAACAGCCAGAAGAGTTCTCTCTGAGCTGCAGTTTCATCTTATTTATTGTAGCTATTTATTTATATATATATATTTAAAAGCTTAAATGATTTGTTAGCTATGCATCAAGCTAACCCCTATAAATGCGTGTTTTATTGCAGCTGCTACAGCTTTTAATATTGTTTATTATTATTCTCTTAGTGCCTAGAAACTAGAGCCATACTTTAACGCCCTGATGTGCAAGCCTCTGTGTGAGCAAGTGACACAACAACACATGTCACCTCAGAGGGCTCACAACATAGGATTTTGAAAGCACGGGCCATATGAGCAGATAGACATCAAGAAGGACAGGTGAGGTGGCAAGGTGATGTAAAAGTCAGTGTGTTTACTTGAAGAAGCAAGCTTTGCAGCAGAGATAGGTGTGTCATTGCAGAATAGAGGGAGAGGTCTTTCTCTTCCTCTGCTTATTTGTGCTTTGAGTCACTTCGTGGTTTCATCTGAAGTCCTGTCCTCTGACTGGCTCTTCTTGGGCTCCTCACTACTGCTGTATAGAGCCAGTGACAGAAAAAGGCAAATGATTTCCAATAGAGACAAGGTCTGTGTTTACCTAACACTACTGGAGAGTCTTTTGCACAGCTGGAGGATAACATTCATACAAATACCTTAGATTGAATCCTCCAGCATCTGTGTTGAGCTATGAGCATCTTTTCTCTAAATAAAATTTAAAGAATAATAATAATAAAATAACATTAGCAAACGACTGCAAAGCCTCCACAGCCTTAAAAGATCAAAGGGAAAAAAAATAAGAAAGAGGTACCTAGCTAGTTAACAAGTGCAGGTTGGAAAAGCAAACAATCCAGCTGAAATAAATCATAGAGAATCTGTTGTGGTTTTTTCACACTGTGGAACTTCTAGCCTGAATTCTTCCTTTAAGTTTGTCATGACACAAGAAGAGATGATTTATTAGCTGCTCTTGACCTGTCTGAGTTTCTGTAGGTTAAAGCTAGCATCCTGGTTTCCAATGACTTTCACAGAAATGTGCACTTCCTCTTTTTTAGTTTCTGATGTAAAGTCTACTCCTATTGCAAATCTAATGATTGTTGTTCACTGTTCTATTCAAAGGGATTTTTAATATGTCTATGCATGTTCTGGATTCATCTCCTACCTCAATAAGCCTTTCCTGTGCCTGGGATCGGCTGAAGTGGTTTCAGAAGTAGTCAGTGAACAGGAAAACATAACAAGTACTGGTAAATTGTGATCTCAACAGGAGCTCCCAGATATGCATTTAATCCACTTCATCACTCCTCCCACCTCTCTCCAGGACCCAGAAAGGGTTTTGATTGAACAAAATAACAAAACAGTTATAGAAGTGCCACTTAATTAGAGAAGTTGTGGATGTCCCTTCACTGATTTTGTTCAAGGCCAGGTTGAACGGAGTTTTGAGCATCCTGGTCCAGTAGAAGGTGTCCCTGCCCATGGCAGAGAGGCTGGAACTAGATGTTTTTTAAGGTCTCTTTTTACCCAAGCCATTCTGTGGTTCTGTGATGTAATTACACCCCTTCTATATTTAATTTTAGGATCCACTGTTAAGGTCATCTCTTCAGTGAGAAAAAAAGCAACAAGAAACAACTGGTCAATGAGATCCAATTGAAGAGCAATTAAACTTTATAAATATTGTCTGTGGTTTTTGAAGGTTAGTATCTGCACTTGGTTGAATACCATAAACTGTGGATCAAATCAGTATGTTTTGATTTGTTGGTTTTGTTTTTTTTTTTCCAGAAAATATTTGGACAGCATACTCTATAAAGAATGCTGCAAGTGGCTGGGATTTTCCATCCTACTGATCATGATTCCTCTAGAAATCAAAAGTACAGGGGCTTCCCAGACTTCATTTTTATCATATAGAAGCTTATGAGGTTGAAATATGCACTTTTGCATGTTTATGGAGCTGAGGAAGTTAAAAAAGACACACTGCATATTTCTATTTGACTTTGTTTAAGTCAAAGACCTCAAGGAAACTGGAGATATCAGATATCTCAAGTTAGATGTCCACATGCAGCATTTATATAGCAATTATATAGGCTGGAAGGGGCCTTACAGAGAATCTAGGTCCAGATGAAGAAAAGGTGTCAAACCCCCATTCTCTGGAGATCAAGACAATACACTCTGTGGAGTTGGTATGCATCTCCTAAAGCACAGTCCAAACTGTATGAACAAGATAACACCCTGGATACCTTGGCAGACTATTTATGTGCTGTGACTTGGGCAGCTAGTGGCATTTGAGATGTTCTGGGCTATCCCACCTGATCTCAAGCAGCCATTCCAGAAAGGTGATCTCCCATATACCTGTGATAGGCAGATGATTTCAGTATCAGAAATGATGATTCCTGCACTTAGAAATCTGAATTGTGTCTTATTGTTTGTAATGACTCTCTCTTCATTTCCTGAAATCATAAATACCTAGCATACAGGTAGACACTTGTCTACAGTGTAGATACATAATAGACACTTGGAAGTAGTTAGCTGAATCCAAAGTAACACTACGAGACAAGCAGAAACTGCTTTAGTTTATCATTCGAAAAGAGCCTCCACTTGAGAGAAAAGAACAGCTGTTTATCTGCTGAGCAGCTGAACAACAATTGAAATCAAATAACAACACAGTATCAGTTTAATGCAAAAGGAAGATAGACTTGGGTGATACAATATTATTATCACAACACCAGTGTTAACCTGAGACACTTACAATTAAACCAGAACCTGAACCACTATACCCAGTCTAGAGACAAAAAAATGAAAATAATGCTATCAACCAGTAAATGAGAAATTTTGATGCTGCCTAGAGATACATCTACTTGGACTGACCCGGCTGTGTCCTTGAAAATAACTGACTTTGCAGCAAAAGATGACAAAAAAAAAAAAAAGCTGTTTGTGAGGAAGACAGGATTAAATTCCTTGAACTGTCAACCGACCAAAGCTTTTTCCCCCGAGGACAGTCTAAGTTTCTCTGCAAATGCAGGTTTTTAGAGTCACTATGCCCATACCAGTATTTTTGTCTTTTCAGTGTAAAGTTGAATTATCCTAAATGATAAAACAAATGAAAATAGAAAAGAAAGAGACTGCAGACAACTAGCTTAGGTTAAATATCTTATATTTTGAGTGTGGCAAGGTGAATGTCATCCCATATTGAGATTTGGGTTTTTTCACTCTGCTTAGAGCATCTAACTTACAACTGGAGCCCCATTTCAATGGATAATGAGTGTACTTGCACCTTAGGAAGACTTAGGAGTCTACTCCTTTATGTTGCAGTTCACTCTCTGTTCAGTGTGGATAATCTGCCAGATAAGACAGTCTTTACCTCATGACAGTATTTTAATGGTTAAATGAAAGTCTGTTAAATGCATAAAGATTAATGTAATGGAGACTACCATGGCACATTAGCCAGGTGGCATCATGAATTAATATGAAAATCTATGCAAATATCATAATAGAGTATGTTTTAACCCGGAACAGTGTTTGACTTCTGCAGGTTATGGTAGGAGATAGAGAGATGCCCTAAGACCTTATTCTCATCATCTCGGTCTTTTTTTGCACAGTCTGTTTCATTACTGTAAAATCTCAGCAGCAACTTTGGATTGACTCCACTTTAAGTCCTCTACACAGGCAACCAGTTGAAATTGCTGTCAATTTTGCTGCTTTTTTTCTTGCCTTAATTTTGGGTCATCTGTCATTTTTGAAGCATCTGAGGGAGACTGCAAGGGAAGGAATATTGCATCTTGTGTATAATTGTACAACTTTAGCAGTGCTGTTCCTTTATCTACTCCTTTCACTCCTCCATATCTTAGTGAGGCATACAAATGTTTGCCAAAGGATTTTCCTATTTTCTTGGCTACTCTTCTTAGAATTAAAGTCGAACACATTTGAGATTCTGTACTTTAACATTTTTCAGTTGTTCTAATTACCTTGTGATCTGATCTTAGCAAATAGGAGATCTTTTTACCATCCTCTTTTCCCATCAAAAAAACCCCAACTAAAATCTGTCTCTCCGATCATAGAATCATAGAATTATTTCTATTGAAAAAGACCTCTAAGATCATTGTGTCCAACTGTTAACCATGTTCACCAATATACTGTGTCCCCAAATACAATTTCCACACACCTTTTGAATACTTACAGGGATGGTGATACCACCACTTCCCTGGACAGCCTGTTCCAGTGCCTGACCACCCTCTCAGTGAAGAAATTTTTCTCAATATAATATAAATCTTTCACGACAATACCTGAGGTTATTTCTTCTCATCCAGTCACTTGCTATCTGTAAGAAGAGACTGACCCAACACGTTGTTACAATGAGGTGTGTTACCCTAACTTGTCCCTTGATTGTGATAAATGGTGGAGGCTCTCAGTGACACCAAGGTATATCTTATATGTGTCCTTCAGAGGTAGGGCAGAACACTACGTTGCAGAATTTGGTTGATAAGAAATGACATCTCATAGAGATGCCATTCTTCTACTTTCCAAGTCTGGGAATATACACAGTAGTCTTGTACATATTTGTACCTACTCACTTAGGTAGACTGTGTTGGAGAAAGCCATAAATGAAGCTCATTACAGAAGAAATCTATATTCTTTCCTATATAGTTATTGTATATTTGGAAATCATTCAACACAGACATCCCAAAAGCCTGCACACAAGTCTGTGCATTTTTTGACCATCCCATGACACACTCTTCACAAAATGACCGAAACTGTACACATGCTAGAGATTCTATGTTTTCTATTTCAGCTGGTTACCAGTGCAAATTTAAAGCACACTGTCATAAATCACCATCACGCGTGTATTTTCTGGAAATATGTTTCTGGGAATGATTTCAACAAAAAGACAACAAACCTCCACATAAAGCGCACACACACACACACACATATAAAAGGAGGAGAAGAGGAAAAACACACAACAAAACATCCCCAATCCAAATGCAGTTGCCAACTTTGTTCTCCAAAAAAGTTATTATATTCCCTTTTAAATCTGCCTCGGAAAATGTCAGACCCAAGCTTGATAGACCCAGCTCAATTCTCAGCCCTTCCTCTTTCATCATATGTAACAGGGTAGTGGGATTTTCTCACTATTCTCTTGTGGGAAGGTCTGTCTTTAAAGAAATGTCCCAGAGGGAGGTAAAGGCAAGGCTGTTATACACCATAAGAATAGGAAGCAAAGCAAATTGAGGTAGACAAAAGTACACTCTACTGTGGTCATTTTCTTTTTCTTTTCTTGCAGCCAGCAGGGCATTCCAAACTTGGAGAAGATTTACATTTAACATCTTTCATACCATGTTTTCAAGATTTGTCTCTGTGAGTGGCAGAGCTCACAAAGATTTGATATCTTGGGTATTTCATCTTATGGTAGGTCTGTTTTCCAACAAAATCATCTAACTGCTGCCATTTGAACTTGCCTTACTGCCCTCCAGGAAACCCTCATGCAGGAGAGGTTTGCCTAATGCCTTGGCAGTGGGAAAATCTTCATTGGGTGTTCATGAGTTATTAGACACCAAAAAATTCACTCTGAGATCAGTGAGGTGCATGCTCCCTACTGTTTGCTGGAGTGTGGATTGGGAGTGATGGTCTTCCTGTGATTAGAGCAAGTTGTCTCACAGCTGGGGCGGGGGACTGGAATAACTGAGAAGTCAATTAGTGTAGTTATCCGTGTTGATTTTGTCTTCTTGGGCTTCTGCTGCTTACTTCTGTCAGTTTTGTTAAATGTGCATTTAATACATATATTTAAGCTAACAGGAGAAGATGCATGACCCCTTCAAAGAGAATTTTTCTGTAGGTGGTCTGCTGGGTTGAAAAATACATTTAGCTGAACATCTCCACCATGTAAAATTCCTAACTGCAGACCACATCAGAAACGGAGCAGAGGAGAAAGGATGTCTCTTCTCAGGAGACAAGGGAAGATTTTCGTGATTGTAATGAAATTCACTGCTTGCAGAGATGAAGTCTGGCACCCATTTTTCCACCTCCTTTTCCTCCCACCTGCCGAGGTCACTTTGTTACTGGCGGCAGACACAGATAGCAGGGCTGAAGCTGATTTCTGATTTCTTGGTCAATCCTTTTGACCCTTGTTGCCATAGCTCTAACACACGTTCCCTTCTTTCAAGCCTTTCTGCTACCTCAGTAAGTGCTCTTCCTACATGAAGTTTACAAGTGCATTTAACTAACAAATGAACATAATTTCCTTTTTCTTTTAATAAATGTGCAGTATTACCCCAATTTTCTGATTGGAGAATTCTTCAGAAATTTGCTTGAACTTCTTTTCATTACAATTTTTCACTCTGGAAACTTTGACTAATTCTTTCTAAAGTGCTTTTCAGTAATGGAGCAGTGAATAATGAGAATTTATTTCCCTTTTCAAAAGTAATTAATAAACAAAGAAAAGATACTGCTTTCCTACTAAATCAATAGATTAATAGAATGTTTTCTTCCTGACAGCTATAAAAGAAACATGAATTAATGCAATAGTAGTTCTCAGAAAATAAAATAAAACTGTTATTGTAGCAGGAACTAATGCTACATGTGCAATACAGAACTGGGAGCAACTCCTGCACTCTCTACAGAAAAACAATTCTTGTTGTGGCAGTGCAAAGGTGCCTTTGTTTTTTAGAGAATAGTTTAAGCACTATATCATTGTATGAACTGTGTTTGCTAATCAATTGACTTTAATGGTCAGTTCAGAAAAAGCCATCTTATGCTGTCTGTGGTTCAGTTGATGGAGACAGAAGTTGAGGGAAGGATAAACAGTCAAGCAACATATTGTTTTGAAAACTTGGGGTTCTTTAGAGTATTTGCTGTGATTCCAAGTGAGGTGAATGGCAGATGTGTAGAAGAGGAGTTTGGGCATGGGAAGCATGTGAACAGAAACAGCTCAGGGTGAAAGGAGAAAACAGAATCAGATTTTAGATATTCATTGACCGGACTTTGATGTTAAAGTGCACTGGAAAGAGACTTTGAAATGTGAAAAAAGAATTGTGTTTTAGCGGGAAATCTACTGCCATAGCACCGAGAGGTGTTAAAGGGAAAGGAGGAGAGAGTACAATCTCCACAGTCAAAACTGGAATCTTGAAGCAATGATAGGAGGCAATCATGCTCAGTAAACAATTAGGGACAGTACTAAAGATAGGCTAAAAACTATTCACATGCCATATGAACTAGAAAATAGGACCAGAAGGTGAAGAAAGAAGTATAAAGGAACAATTAATTGTGTCTACAATAAAGAAAAATATCAAATAATAAAATTACATCCATAAAAGTGTTTTAAAATCCTTGGAGTATGATTTTTTTTTCTTTTGAAATCCACTGCATAGACTGGAAATAACTCACATATTCAGGTAATCAAAAATGTTCCTTAGCAGAGTAGCTAAGAGCTTGGTATAAATTAACTATCAAAACTTGACAAAGGGACAAAAACCATGCAGAAATGGCAAGAAAATACTGTAATCAGTATGTAGCTGCTACAAAGGCTGGCACACAGTTAGGATGCAAAGGGAGGAAGAATCAAATTCCTTTCTGATGTGAGTGTAAAGGGGAAAAGCAAAGCAAGAGTTTGCAATTTGGAATTTTTGTTTTTTGAAAGGCTAAATGGTTCAAAACCTTCTTGAATACCATTGTAGGAATGCTGTCAATAAGAGTAGATAAGTTTCATTAAATAAAGAGCAGGTATTACTCTGCTTTTAACCTGTTCTCTTTGCATACTAAAATACAAAGTAAAACTGGAGAAGTGACCAAAAAAAAAAAAAAAACACCAAACCAACCAACCAAGCAAAAAAACAAACCAAAAAAACCCCAAACATATTTTTGAAGTGGAAAACTCTAAGCACACCAGTAAAATCAAATTGAAACCTTTGCACTTGCTAGCATGAAATACCTACAAGTGCTGTCCCCATCCTGCCCTCTCTGAGGGAATTATGGAGAGATTTATCTCTAAAATGCCAATGAAAGAGATTGATAAGCATGCACTTGGGAGGAAAATATGCAAAATAAATCACCAGGAAGCTGCAACCAAAGCAGCCAAGACTGTGATGCTACGGGTGCTGCTCTCAGCATCACTTACTCTGCAGCCACACCAGCTCCCTGATTCAGTTCTCTACACGTCTCCAGACTGCTGGACCAGCAACACTGAAACCAGGCTGGCGACAGGCATGAGGTGGGCAGCAGAAACTGATGTAAATTTTTCCCCAAAAAGACAGCAGAAGAAAATAATTTGATAGAAACATGAAAAGAAACTTCAGGTAAAGACAGTGACTGCAGAAGTTGCAACTTAACTACTTTTTTTGTGCTCTTTCCATCACCATGTCATTAGTTTAAAACTGCTGCGGGTACTTCCAGGTCTCCGCTGGAATTAAGATTTCCTTGGTTAGGAAAACAGAGGTGACCAGCTTGCAACACAATAGATCAAGATATTGGTAAGAAACTGGTCAACACAGGTGGGAGGATACAGCAGTGTGCGTATGTGTGCATGTATGGAGGAAAAATACTTAAAACCCATTTTGGCAACTTGGCATGTAGCAAGAGTAAGCCCAAAAATTGGAGAAAAGGGAATTTTAAACATCAAAACATTGCAAGAAATTCACACTGATTAGAAGACATGATCAGCTGGATGCTAAGCTGATAATACTTAATAATAAAACATGGAACAGGTTTTTTTTTATGCTTCTGGCAGTATGTTCCCCTGTTTCTATTTTAATGAGGATCTTCATATGTTCATGCTTAAATTGACTCACCAATTCTTTTTTTTTTTCCTCCTACCTAAAATTCTACTGGCTTTACAACTGCAAGCAGAAAATTTAATTTTGTTTATTCTCAGCTCTCAGAGTACCAGTAATTAGCCACAACCAAGAATGGTACAATTTAGATAACTACTCCTTTGTGCATTTTTATTTGTCCCTTACATTAGGCTGTTACTCTTCAAAGTTTCAGGACATTGTGGCAATAATGAAAAATGTTGGTTCATTCACAGGCCATGGGAATAGGTGTTCATCCAAATCCCACTATCAGTAAGACAGGGGAAGCGTCCCACTTCTAAGCTCACTCATATCATGCTACCTGCAGTATCCTCTGCCCACTCTTTTAAAGCAGCCATCTACCAAGGAGGGCTGAAAAGCCATTTCTCAGTGCAAGTAAACAGCTTCCAGTACTGCAAAGCAGGATATAGAAGCTGTCACTTACAGAATTTGATATAGAATTTAGGAAAGAACATTCTTTTTTGATTGTTTTAAAAGTTTAAAAGACTAATTTTTTTGCCATATCATTTAATAAGGATGAGATCAGCCTTGCAATTTCCTTCAGAAAAATGAATTTTTGTTTTGTCATACAGAAAATACAAGTTGTGTTGCTGTGCTGTCTCCTGCACTTTGTGGAAAGTGAGCCACAGACAGCCCTGGGGAACCAATATGGTTCCACCACCATGGCACAATGGGTATGGAGGTAAGGTAAATGTTCAGGAATGCTGTTCTCCATGCAGCCTCTGCAGACTGCTTGTGGAGCTGTTAACTCTAGTGATGACACTCGTGAGGGAGGTGGTTTTGTTACGCTGTTTCAAACATTGCATCATTTTGTGATTCTGAGATGGGTAATGGATGCAATCTTCTCTCAGCCAGTTTGGTGCAGGAGACACAGTGGTTGCATTACTTTGATCCACAGATCTCAAATAATACACAGATACTAATGAAGCCACGGCACACCCAGCTAAAGTAGGTTTAAACTTCAATACCGAAAGAGATGAGACATGTACAACTCAAACACATTATGCTTGGCACAACATTTTCCTGCTTAATTAAAAGGGAACAAAGGAAAAACACGGTAATGATAATTGCTATGCAGTAATAGCTTGTCAGCTTAAGGTAAAGGATTGCTTTCAATGTCTGTGCTTCGTTGCTTAGGAGCAAAATCCCAACCAACTTAAGACTGTGCTTAGTTTTAAGTATGTCTTACTAATTCAGATACTTCATTCCTGTAGTGAACAGGAATTAATGTTGCTTAAGTGTTTTGTCCTTCTGCCGAATAATGTTAGACCTAGCTAGTATGGAGGTAGAAACCCAAATTTCAACCCCAAAATTCCATTCATTTTCTTTAGGTGTCTCAATTTCATTTACAGTGTCATTTTTCTGAGTGATGATGCAGCAGAAATAAAGCCTTGCTTGGCTGGGCTGTATCGCACCTCACTGCACTGCTCCATCTCTCACTACTTTCCTCCTGATTTACAGTTTTTGGGGTTATCCCACCACATCAATCACTGCATCCTTCAGCACTGGGGGAACTGGAAGAAAATGCAAAACTGCCCTGTAAAGAATGGCTGGTGTTAAATTTCCGTCTTCAGAAACAGACAAAATTTGGCATGTGAGGCATCTTAGCTGGGAATGACTGTTCTAACTTCATTAAACTATGAATACTGGATTCAGAGGGGAAATGATGCCTCCTTTAAGGGAACTTATAATCACTAACTCAGCTTTTTCCCTAGCGGAAAATTTGTATGACAAATAGCTTGCAAGATAAATGAGGTATTTCAATGGTAATTCTATGTTGTCCTCCGCCATCCAAAGGCAAATGCAGGTAACGAGAAGGGAGATGAAACAGAAGTCTGACATTTCAGCACATTATTAGCTACGTGCAGGATGTGCAAAATATCCTCAAAATACAGAAAGTCCCTCCTTGGAAGTACAGCCTGAATGCCGCTCTTGAGCTACGCCTTACATTTTAAGATAGCTTCCCTCTCTTGCTGTGGCATTGCCATTTCCAATTAAAGGCACTTTATGCTAAAACATCAATTTTTTAGTTTCTCTTCTCTCCAATCACTTTTTTCTCACAGCAGTTAACATCTGTTTTCTGTCTGTGCTGCTTTCTAAAAAAAACTAATAATGGGTTTGGACAATATTCCCAGTGCAGATATCCTTTCCCATCTGAAACACAGTGGAAATTCAGCTCAGGCTCAGAGGCTCAGATTTCTCTATTATGATAGGAAAAGTGGAAAGTCCAGACATAAACATGCCTGAACTTCAAGTGCATTTTGTTTTCCTAGTGTTGTTCTTGGTCTTACATGAATTTTAACTCTGCTGATTCCAATAGAATTATTTCTGACTTAGACTTTCTCAAGGGAAAGGAAGAATTAATGCAAATGCATTAAAAAAAAAAATCTGAGATACTTTGATACTTATGTAGTCAAACCTTAGAATCTTTTCTTAATACTTAGTAATCCAATATTTTATAGAAATTTTATACTGCTTTGGGTCAAGTAAAAACTAAATATAATGGCATATATACACAGAATTAGGCCATAGATTTTTTTCTCTGCTTTCAAGAGAAGCAAAATCTTTATCATTTCTTTAACTTTTTTGTTTTCTCCAGCTGTTATATTCTTTTAAATTGACAGTTCCAGTATGTTACTTAAAAATTTTAAATTTGTTGAAAGAAAACTGTTAACTCTTCTTTAGTGTCTTTTTCTCTTCCTTTCTCACAAGCATATGCACAGATAAATAAGATATCTCAGATGTGTAAGGAGTCAGGCCAATTATGAATATGAAAATGATATATATGATGACCGTATAGTATATGTGATGAATAAACTTATTAAAATAAATAATAATAATAAAAATATAGATAATGAATAAACTTAGTCTACTAAAAGAATGTCAAAACTCATAGCAGACAAAAATGCTAGGGCAAATTAAAATCTTTCCATCTCCTCCTTGAATACAGTTTTGTCATTTAAATGTTGTAGTTTCTCACCCTTTGGGTGCTGCCAAAGTCACGTAGATGCATAAAAAACACATTAGTTCTAGACCAGAAATGTGTCTTAACATCTCACCTGCATATTTCTCTTTTGATTACTAAAGTACTCACATGTTCTTTTTTGGATGTGACCTACAGTGAATTTTCTTTTGGACACTCAGTGTGCTTTCTCCATGCTTAGACAATTATCCATGTGATTTTTTTTTGTTATATATGAAAGAAGAAAAATGGTTAAGAAGCTGGTGTAGTGTCCTCTAACAGTAAAAAGCAGGATCATATCTCCATATTTTGTAGAAATAAAACTATGTATTATTCAGTGTAGAATAAACTGGCCCTAAACACAGGGTTTCTGAGCTCAGGGGGTGGATCAGAAGAGCAAGCAATATAGCTAAAGGCAAAATGCTGATCTAACCAGATTTTTGAGATCACAACTTTTATTGCTGAATAATGGGTGCCCTGGGACCAAACAACTCTGACTGGCTTGAGTCCACACTGCTCAGGAGTAGGTCCCTCCAGACGAGACTTTTCTTGTGTGGAGTTAATTGGAGCACAGCAGAGAGCCTGGGAGAAAGCTAATAGTTTTGCAATGACAGGGGTAAAGATCCAGGCTTTCTCCCTGGCTTTCTGCACAGGGGTTCAGAGGTAGCCTTCCACAGTGGCTGCCTCCAACGTGCAAATCCCAGTGAGCCCAGAAAAAAACAAAAGACAAAACGGCCTCTGTACCTCTCAAACTGCACTTGGTAATGCCAGAGATGCCCAAATGATCTGGTTGCAGCATTGCCAGACAAGGAGCTGGAAAGAGCAATGTACTCAGTAACAGAGAATATGTGATTTATATACAGCCTAATGCAATATTAACAAAAATGAGACCTTGGCAGTTTGAAAACTGAGGGGGGAAACGCGGAAAACGTGAAAAGAGTGGAGTATGTGTCAATCAAAAGCACAAGAGATGAACAGTCAAGATAGTTGTTGTGGTATATGAGAGCTGTGACAAAGATTTTTCAGAACAACTCAGGTTCTGTAGAAGATTAAAAGATATGTACCTAAAAATGCTACAGATGTGTGAGAGGAAAACAGAGAAGAAAACAAGAGAGAGGAGATCCATTACACCAGAAACATCCTCTATTTCCATGTTGTACATGTTGTGACTGGGAGAGGGCTTCAGGCTCTTGTTTCATAGCACCTCTCTCCACCACTAAACTCGCTGCTGATAGCTGGTTATTTTTGTTCCATATGACCCTGAGCAGGCAGAAAGATTTGGACTGCGCTTAGAGTAAAATGAGATTTCTTTTCCTGAAGCTTCTGTTTAGGCTTTAACTCAGGTAGTTTGACATTTAAATGTTTTTAGTGAGTTTTTTGCCTCTGTGGCTTAGACTTCCTTTCTCAGGACAGTTCCTTTGAGAAACTGGTTTGTGGAGTCTTAGCAGCTGTGAAACAAAATGTTGATGCTGGGCACAGGCACAAGAGTTCAGAGCAAATTGAATAAAGCGCATTCTTTGTGAACCCATGTTTTAGACCTAAGCCATCACCTTGCTAGTCGAAATAACAGAAGACAATTAGGAAAACTTTGACATGGTAAAACTGTTGGTGGTTTTTTTTGGTGGTTTTTATAAAATACAGCCTTATGTGTGCATTTTATGGATTACAGCATGATTAGGAGATACTTTCACGGCAAATAATCCAGCAGCTTCGATAAAATACTTGACTTTTCAAGAGATGAGTCAGTCAGGCCATTAAGTGTAGACCCAAGTCCAGACTGCAGATACCTAAATTTGCATGTCTCAATATGCCTACAGCGGAGCTAGATTGCTAATTTCTCATTACACTCAGTGGTAACCAGTACAATGAAAGGAGCCTAGAGAATTGCTCAACTCACTCTAATACAGATGCATTCAGCTAGGCTCCACTGACTGCATTAACTACCTCCCAATTAGCTAAAAAACTGAATTAGGCGTCTAGTTCGACACCTGCTCCTAGATGTCTACAATCCAGAGCTAAATCCCAGGCCACCAGTGTGATGCTGCAATTAAAGTGACATAAATGCACTGATGTTTAACCAGTGAGATAGTCCTGACCTTGCAAGCCAATAGAAGAGATTTCAAATTATTAATGAGGTTTACCATTGCTGTAATAACTGTAACAGGACTGGTCTGCATTCAACCTAGTAGAAGTAACAAGTGCTTAATTAAGGCTTAAGCAAATCTGATCGTCTGTAAAATCGGCGTATTGAGGGGATAATGAAGATTATGGTCCACAATGGCAGATAGAAATTATTGAGAAACTTTAAAGGAAAAAGCTTCCCAAATATAGTTATTGCTGTGGGCGTAAAACAACACTCACAACACCCTGTTTGCAAAGACATCAGTAATGGATGGAGAAGGGGGGTCAAGCTGCTTTTTGTGTTGAAGAATGCTGAAACCAACCTGACTAATCAACTCCAACATTAGACATACTCGGGAAGAACAATATTTCCTGACAGAAACTGGCACTGTTGAGGATGTTGCAGACAAAGTACCTCATAAAGGAACCAACAAGTGACAATACTGATAACTTATCTATAGCTATGGAGGTGACACAGCTGGCCTGTGTGAGAAGGAGAAGTGTGACTGACAGTCAATCCCTTTATACAGTGAATGCCTCACCCCACTTATAATTGTTAATATCTTCTAACAAACCCCTTCTCAAAGAGTGTGGTGATTCCTCCCTGGAGTAGGGATGCCCCTCAAGGTTCCTTCTTGAGGCTGAGTGAAATATATTTGCCAGCAGTCCTTGGTATGGGGGAGTAACATCAATTTCCATTTAATAATTGTTTTTGATAGCTTTAGTATAATAGATTTAATATTGCTTCAAAAATAGTGCACTATACTAGGAGGTATACCTACCTATACTGTGTAGTAAATACTTCTGATTAAGATCTTTTAGTCTAATAGTAATCATAATCAATTTAAATAATCATTTATTTTATTTATATAAATATATTTTGATTGCCATTCTTGATCAAAGCTCTACAAAGTTCTGATTACACCTATCTAATCTTTTAGACATAAACTGTTGGCAAAGTCTGGAGCTAAGAATGGATCCAGCAACATCCAGGCTCCTCTCTGAGATGGAGTTCAGAAAGCAAGGTCCTGCACCTCACGGCTCAGTGCGAGGCTTCTCTAATCAGCTTTGTCTGAAGCTCTCTTCCCATGAGATAAACAGCCTCGTTGAAGTAAAAATAGCCTGCATATATATATACAGTGTTGTAGATATTTTACAGTGGGATACAGAAAAGGAAAAAACAGAAATGGTTTCCATTTAAATATAACTTTTTGAATTAATTATTAGAAAATTTAAAATTAATTGAGTATTTATTGTTACATTTTATTTTCCTTGGAGTTCTTCTATGCCTCTATGCCTCTAGAAAAAAATTTCAGTCTTTCCTTTGCCTACATCCTAATCTTTACATTAACTAGTATTTTCTTTTTATGGTGTTCATGGCAAAAGAAGATTTAGCATTTCTGATCTTTGTTTAAGCAGGTGATACATTTCTAAAGGCCAAGAGTGGAAGCACAAAACTTTCCAGAGCTACAAGCTTTTGTTTTGGAGCAAATGTTACTTTATTATTGTGAAAGGATGAGCCTGGGATTGTGCATTTGCTCATTCAGGATGGATACAGCTCTTTAGCTTTCAGTTTCTCTTGTGCATTGTCAGGAAAACAATCCTGACCAGTATGGAATGGAAAAATAGAGAGAGAAATATACAGCTGTGGAATGAAGGGAATTCTCCAGTGTACATTTCCATGATAATTTAGGCTTTCAGTAACAGAAAAAAAATACCACAGTCCTGGAACAAAATATAAAAACCAAAGCATATCAGTTAGAAATTGTCCTTAGACTAATTAGAGTCTGGGAGGCTTTTAATGGGATTTTAAAATCTTGATCAAAACCACTAAAAAGTCTCTGGATTTTTCACTTTTAAATTGCAGTTAATGTGTTCCTATAAAAACTGATTATTTTCTAGGGAACTAAGATAAATAATGCAAATAAGACTAAACAGAGAACGCAAAAGGTATCACACAGACAATCAGTAGCATTTTTAGTGCAAATTCTGTTTCATTTTGCTCAGCTTGTGGATAAAATTAACATATCGAGGCAAAAGGAGGGAGGGAGGGAGGGAGGGAGCAAGGAAGGAGGGAAAGGAGGAAGGAGGGAAGGTACATCTGTTCTTTCTCCACGCTGGTGACAGGATTTAACAGGTAAATCCCAGCTGTACTCATTCTGGTCATGGCAGACCGAACACGGACACCTGGAGGTCACTCACTTGGAAGACGCCCGCGAGTTCATAATGAAGATCCAGTGCAGAGCACCGGATGGGTCACCATAAAGCTTTTTTCTTTTTTAATTTTCTTTTGTTTTTCCAGATCAATATATCAAGAATCCAAGTTTAAAAGAAAACAAGGTACCAGAGCTGCAATTTGGTGTAAATGAAGAGGTGATGTGGAGAGACATAAGAGGAATATAGTAACCATGACTATGAATTCAGAGTTATTTGTATCAGAATGATTTCGTGGGGGCAGCATAGGAACAGGAGAGGCTGATATAGCAATTTCTGGTTCAAGGCTCTTTAGAAAGCAAGAATAAGTAATGTGTGGCCTCCTAGTATGGATCACACACCAACACACGATCCCAGAATGGTTTGGATTGGAAGAGATCTTAAAGATCATCTGGTTCCAACCTCCTGCCATGGGTAGGGACACCTTCCATGAGACCAGGTTGCTCCAAGCCCCTTCCAGCCTGGCCTTGAACACTTCCAGGCAAGGGTCAGCTTCATCTTCTCTGCACAACCCGTGCCAGTGCCTCGCTACCCTCAGTGAAGAATTTCTTCCTAATATCTAATCCAACCCTACTTGCAGTTTAAAGCCGTTCCTCCTTGCCCTGTTGCCACGTGCCCTTGAAAAGAGCAAAAAAGTATTCATCATTAAGGATACAAGAAACTCCCTCAAGGAATTGTTTTTTATTTTAAAACAAGAATATAGGATTCTATTTCTAAGTCTAGGTCAAGCTTTGACAATAGAAAATAAAAGTGGAGAAAAGAAACTGTCACAGGCTGCATAATTAGACACTGAATTGCAGTGTAGGTGGTGAAGCTCAAGACTCTCGTTGGTTACAAAGAAGCCAGTCAAAGTCATGGCCCTCCTGGGAAGATGGTAGTGCTGAGGTGCTTGTAGTGGGACACACAGGTCTTCTTATAGTCATATGAAACATTCATATTTACTTATATACACATATGTATTCTATTATATTAAATATTTTATGCAGTATATAACTAGATTAAATATAGTAGTCCCTGTACTAAGAAAGATTGATGACAAGGCTATTTTGTTATAAGCTCCTTTACTTCACAGAGGAATGACTGCCAGTCACCCAATGCACTGAAACACTTCATAGAGCGAGGAGCACGGCAACAGTAACAGGTGAGAGCAGTCCTCATCTGAGCAGTGCCCAGCTCAAGCCAAACTGGTGCACATCCCTTCTTGTGAACAAGGAAATCAAGTTGCTCACCTCATGTTATAGAGTACATTTCTACAGACTGGAAGACAACTGAGAAATCAGAGGGAGAAAAATTCCAGAATCCTGAATATTGTTAATTCAGTGTCACTTTGCAGAGTGCTGTCTCATTTTAAAATTTGCACCAGTTCCTGTTACTGCTGTATTGCATGCAACTACTCCTTTCTGCTCTATTAGAGCATATTTCTCTTTTATGCAGCTGTCTAAAATCTGCTTCTGCTTTAAAGACAGATGCAAACAGCTGTTTAATGAATCTGTCATTTCCTTATCTTCTCCATTTCTGAAGGCTGATTATTTCTAAGTGCTGCACTGTCTTTTAGAGACAATTCTTGTAGGAAGAATAATTCACATTTTCTTCTGATTTCTAATATTTATGTCAACTTGGGGAAAATATCCTCTCAACATTAAATCTTTAGAACTGAAAAAAACAAAGCGAGGGAATAAGTTGATGCATTAGACATTAAATCTGATGTGATGTTTTACAAGTTTGATCTCAGAAGGAGCATGTTGTCAAAGAAAATTCTACAGCTTGTTCACATGCTCGTGAACTGAATGCCATTTCATTGCTTGATGGAAGTAATTTAGAATAATATGCTAAAATGCCATATATCATAGGCAAGCGCTTTTCTCTGAGACCTGCTGCATACAGTCTAGACTGATTTTTAAAAATACTGTCAGTTACTGCTACAGTCTAGTACTCCTCAAGTTGACACATTTTGAATGGCAGATTGAGGATAAGAGTGAAATACACTTAAATGTGAAGATAAAGGAAAAGCAGGGATAAAAAGGAATGTAATTGTAACGAGATTCAGGGAGTACCTAAAAATTATTCAGGTCTACAAATTGCAATCAGGATGAGAACCATAAGAAGCCTACTAAGGCATGGCCAGGAAAGTTATATGTAAAAATCCTGTTTGAACTATATATGTGCTCACCATCTTTTTTCAAAAAAAAGGTATATCTGAACAGTTTTAAGAAAGTGAGTTATACTGCAAGAAAGTAATAAAGTTTGGTCTCAGAACTTTTAAAATATCTGCATAGTACTTGGAATAATACTTTTCTATGGTAAACTAGAAAGCAAAGAAAATAACAAAGGAAATTCCATACACAGAAATAAATGATGATAATACTACAGCCAGTCAGTAAGACAAGAATTTATCCCCAGTTTATAATGAAGCACTTCCATTGACATAATACATCTTTAAGTATGAAATTGCATCATCATATCAGACTCCTTACCTCCTCTCGATTATTAAATGCCTCTTAAATTTTACTTATAAATGACTCACAAATTTTACTTAGCGGTATTTTGCTGAACATGATGAATAAAATGGTTTTTGCTTTATGATTTATCAGTATAAAATTTTCTATATGCTTCATTAGGTTTGAGAAGCCTTTTGAAATTAAGTTATTGATGAACTGAACTTAGACTAACAGAAGCTAGAAGGAGAAAAAATAAATTTCATATGGTAAACTGAAGCAAAAGAAAGGTGTTATGGAAAAATAGGATTTGTGGTCAAGGTCTTTTTTTAGAGACTCACATATATATTGATGCTCACTAACCTATAAGTGGTCTGGCCTATATTCTCAATAGATTTGTTCTCATCTCTACCATATATTTCTTGGAATTCCGAGGTGATTTGGAAATGGATAAATGGATAATCCTGGTCAGCTACCTAGGAAGAGATATACAGTCAGACTCAGATATTATTCTACCAGTCATAGCTGCACACAGCCCTCAGCAGACTTATTTTAGCTGAGAGCTTATTTCAAATAAGTAAAGAGACTAACAAAAATTACTTGGTTAAAAGGTAATATTTAAATTATTTTTTGTTCTGCTTTCATTGGTCAGAAGTAGTCTCTTACTAAAAATATTCCTACTGGGAAATGAACGAGGTTTAGCTGTTTGTTTGTAAATATGCTGCAATAAAAGTAAGGAAATGATATATTCAAGTCATTTGAAGATGATCACAGAATCACAGAACTGATGACATATCTAAAGAGTGGGAATTGCTCAGCAGGGGAGTTTCAGTAATACATCTATGAGTATCCCAAATAATATGTACAACAGCTTTCAATGATAGACTACGTTTACTGTTTTATTAATCATTGTTCTTTTATATCAGAATTTTGTAACACTTTAGTTACTACTTAAGTATTCAAAATTTGAAAACTTGCATTTGTGTGAATTTTTGTTGCTGTTTTTCACAATTTTTTGTTTTATTTTTTTGCAGGGGTGGGGGATAGTTAAAAATAGGTCCTGTAAAAATCTCAGTACAGAAATAAACTATATGTCTACACCCTGCCAGATTAGCAGAAGAGCATATTTTAAACTGGAGTTACCAGTAAAATATATAAAATTATGGGTTTAATATTTTTCCTACTTCAGGTGAAATCTGAAAGGTGATAAAGTGACTTTGTGTCTGTTAGATTTAGATCAATTTAAGGATGATTTTACCCTATAAAAGTTGTCAAGACAGAGGTCAGGTGTATTTTGGTTTATGAGAAATAAAGAAAAACATGATCTGTCATGTAGCTAAGACTAGGTCACAAGCACTGGGAGAAAGAGCTGCTTTGCATGACCTCAGGCTCCTGTCTGGGAGTCGTGTCTCTCCCCTTCACAGTCCTTGCTCAAGATAACTCCTGGATACTGACAGTCCCGACATCTGTGAAATATCAGGCACTGCACAGCTTTGAAAACGGGCGCATCAGTAACTGAAATCTCTCAGCTACTAACTCAGGCGGTTAACCTAACAAACCAGGGAAGGTGGTTTCACCACGCTTTCCTTTTCCTTTTTTTTTTTAATTTTTGTTCACACAAATCTTGGTAAGGTCTTGAGTGAACAGTGCTCCAGCTCTTACAGTTCTGGAAAAGAAACTATTTATCTTATTACTTCTAGTCACCTTGAACTGGGTACTGTACTTTGTGTAGAACCAAGAGGCAGATTTTCACAGAGTTTCACAGGTGGACACCTTAATCCCGTGTGTTGTCAGTACCGTGGGTTTAGCAAGTAAGCCCTGAGGCTTCATCTGCGTTTGTTCCATGACGAGCTGATACATCCTAATGGCTTGTCTCATCATCTTCCATCTGGTATATATTTTCTTGGCTAGTTGAGACAGCATGTGGTTTACTTTTGCACATGTTCCTTGTTCTTTTTATATCAATAATGACAGAGTGTCATAATAATAGAAATAAAAAATAACAGCAATTTGCCCAAAAGTGAGAGCACTGATCTCTTTACTAATAGACAGTATTGGCTTAATTTGCCTAAGACTTTCTGTGGTTTGGGCATGCTGACAGTGGTGGGGATTTTCCAGATGCAAAGGATTATGAAGTCTTGGACAGCATAGCCATTTCCTGCAGTTTTTACTAGGAAATTTACAGAGCTGGCATCACTAAACAGCCCAGGTCTCACAGTCATGTGAAAATCTAATCTTCCATTTAAAAAACTAGTTTCAGCTGTGGAGTAAACATGCAACACCTTTTAGGGGCTGAATGATACGACTTATGTTAAGTTGGTTCCACAAAGTTCCTTCTTCCCTTTCATTTTTTTACAATAGAAACCAAAAAACCTGCCTGTAAAAATTACTGTTATTCTTTGTTCCTTCACCACCCAGATTCACTGTAGTCACTACATTGGCTAAGACTGCTCATCCGTGTTAGTTCCACATCCCAAATTTGGCACTATTCAGTGCTACTGTTAACTGGGCAGTGATTTAGTTTCTGACATCTGTTAAAAAAGAAACACAAAAAACATCCAATAAATAAAAGACCCCAAAACAATAACCCCATAAAATCTGTTTTCTTTAAAAATATTGGTGGTTTCACTCAATATATTGTAATTAATTTTTTAACTTTCTGAAAATCATGACCTCATGTCACCTGGATTCACCAGGGGAAAACAAAAGGACAACAGAGAAACTTTGTTAAAAATATGAATGATGGACTGAAAAAAATTTTAAAATATTAATGTTCATCTTGCTAAAAAAAATTCCTGTATATTTTTATTAGTTTGTACCTCTCACTCCAGAGGAAGAAACAAGGAATCCTGAAGCACTATAGTTAGTTTTGGGTCTATTAGCTTTTAAATCATGATGGCTCCTATTTTCAGTAAGTTTTGAAGGCAGAATTGCATCTGGTGTACATTTAATCTCTTCAGTCTTGGAAATAAAAATAAAAAATAACAAACTGCTTGGCTAAACTCTCAAATGTGAAGCGAGGATGGCAAACACTACAAAGCAGTATTTCCAATACTAATGAGGCATCAATGACTAATAGCACAAGGAAGCTTATTTAAGAGTCAGTTCACAGCTAGTAATGAGTGAGTACAACAAAAAGAATTGTGAACACTAAAATCAAAATTTAGTAGAAAATTCCTTACGTTCAGGTTTTAGAAACTGCTCAAAAAGTACTGTTCTTAATTCTTCTTTTTAGTGTGAAAGCATGAGGGCTGCTTTTTCGTTTTGTTTTGGGTTCGGGGTTTTTTTGCACTTGGTTTCTTGAGCATCCAGATTTGTCTAAACCAAAAAATCAGATCTGAATTTGGTGTTAAAACAGAGCACGTAAGAATCATATAATGAAATGTCACTGTGAAAACAGAAGTATAATGGAAGGGGAATTGATTTTACTTCTTTTTTTCCTTTTTTTTTTCAGGTTTTCAAAAGTTGAAATTCATCATTATAATTATGAAAAATTTCTTCCTCACCTGCTCATGGTTAGTTCCTTCACTTCATATTTGCAATTTCTTTTCAAGAAGTCATGCTAACATAATCATGTCCAGTAAATAACAGCTAAAAGGAAGCGTGCATAATAAACTTCTAATCTCACAGTAGCTCAAGTGGAAATGTTTTTAGTCAGGATATTCAAATAAGATGAGAGGAGACAAACTGCAGATAAATTTGACATTTTCAGTAAAACCTTTCCAGATCCACTTTGGTATCTCTCAAACAGCTGAGATATTCTATTCTTTTCCTCTCTTCATGTCATTTCTTTCACCGTTATTGCTGTAAAATAATATTTGATATATGAGAAATAAACTATTTTCTTTTGTGCTTGAGCATGATGCCAGAAGAACATCCACGAAAACTAATACCTTATTAATCCACATAGCAGGTGCAGACAGGATGAAATAGGAAACTTAATTCAGTCTCTTATTGTACCTTTCAAGGGGTTATTTGAAAATAGATCAAAAACCCCCGAAAACAAAACATACCAAACCAAAAAGAGCCCCAAGAACATCTTATCCAGAGATTTACAGTTTTAGGTATGTGCAAGAGTTTATGAAGTTTTTGTTGGATTTTTTTACCTTTTTTTTTTTTGGTTTGAAGCTACTTTGACTGGTTTGACAATAAACCTGAGCAGAATTCTTCAGAGCAACCAGCCTTAGTTGATATTCTCTTTCAGACACACTAAAAACTATTATAATTCTACCTTTTAAGGAGTCAAGCTGTGAGCAATATAATTTTCAAAATGGGAAAGAAGGGTATACAATGGTTATGGGCAATCTGTTCTTGTAACTTCTATAATCAGCCAAGATGATGAGCTGTGGCCTTCCTCATTATAACAGGGAATCAGATTTACCTCTGTAAAAAGAAATAGCAACACTTAGCATTTATATAGCCTTTTATCTCTTAAAGCTCTTTAGAAATATTAACTAATTACAGACAGAGAGGCAGAGTTTTGAAGCTTCCTGAAGAAATTATCACAACCTAAAATTCTATGAAGGGAAATAAAATTCCTATGGGGAAAAGAATCCTGGAAATGCATCTCATTTATACTTAGAAAATTGCTTGAAGAGAAAAAAAAATATTTCAACTTCATTAAAATCAATCCTTTTACAATAGTGTATTTAATGTTTTCAGTTGATCTGTAATTATTTCCAATTAAAATTTTAGGTCATGAAGGTATCAAAAGTATTACCTGACACTGGTATCTTTACTGTAATTTGATTTGGTCACTTGAAATGCTTTTTGCCCTAAGTCTATTTTGCATTATTTATGTGTGAGCCATTTCATTTAGTGAAGAACTACAACTTAGCTAGTAGAGCTTAAAGGTGTAACTGGTCTTTTAAATCACTGGTGTGGTTTAATATGGTTATTAAACCAGGTTGGAGTTGGACAACCCTTTCAAGCAGAAGTATTAAAGATAGGATAAAAATGTTACGGTAATAACATGATAAAAATTTGCAAGGTTTTTAAGGTACTTGAGCTGTTTTCCTGATGACAAATGGCATCTCTCAGAAATTTTTGAAACAATCATGTGGAAATATATTTTACAAGGAAATTCTGGGGTCGGAAGGAAATTTGTTGTGATTACTCTTTCTTCTGCATGTAGGTAGATTTATATTTCTTATCAAGTCTTTTATTCAGTAGTATGTCCTATCTGCCTGCTAAGGGATTGTAATGAGGCAGCTGTCATTTCTCTTCTGTTTGTATAGTGGAGTGATATAAATCTTTTATTTTTTTAATTATTTATACCCTTATGCCTGTTTGAAAGCAGGCCAAAGAAATATCGCTTACATTTTTATTTCCTGCTCAACTCTCCCACTACTGTACTCTTGTATTTATAATAAAAATATATCTATGAGTAAATGAAAAAAAAATCCATTTGTTGGATAAGTAGATTTTTCAGTTGTAGTCTTCATCCTAGAGCTTTGGCTGGCTGGAAATTTTGTACTAGAAGTAGGTTCTTCAAGAATTTTTACTGGATTCTGCAGGTACTTCATGCTTAAATCCAGTATTGCTGAAGCCCACATGTCTGGGAATAGCAGTATTTATGGCTTGGGTCAGGCTAGCATCCAGTAGAAGGAAGTAATTTTGTAACCTGACAGATGTCTTAATCATACATGTTGCTATATAAGAGAGCAGCATCTGTATCCAGAAACATTTTCAAGACATTAATTCATTGCAAGCCTGTGTCTTCAGCCAAAATAAACTATTATTTTTCTGAAATATCCTTAGATTGTCACATTAATCTCTCACTTGCTTAGATTCATCCAAATACTCTTTGCTTATGAATCAGTCTCATTTTAGCACTACTTCATCTTGGCAATGATGGTAGGGCTGCGTCTGGCAGAAGAATGGTAGTTACTTTGCCTTGTCTGTGTCCTTCTGATATGCTTGTCCATGCATCCAAGGAGATACTTAGTTCATTTTTATAAAGCCAGTGAAGATCTAGCTAACCTTAGATACTGTAAGAAGGAAATTTATGAAACTTAAGCATCAGCAGAAGCAACCATGCCAAAGTTAAACAAATCCCAGAGTACAATCTATTGGCCTCTTTTCCTTGAATCAAGAGAAGAAAGCCAGTCATCAAAACCATAATGTGTTAGTGATAATATGTCAATATAATTGCTATCCAGACAAAAGGAAGGAAAGGTCTCAGGAAAAAAGGGATGATTTTTTTTTTTTTCCCCTTTTATACTATTTCTTAGATACAAAGTCTGGGCAGGAAGCTGCACAAATTCTCAGATAATATATGCTGACAGTTTCTGAACTTATTGCAGATGTTACTAGTTCATATGTTCTCAAGGACACTCACGAAATTAAACTCCTTTTCGTCCACTCTAAGTTCTATTTCCATAATTCTACAGATCATGTCTCTGTGTAAATGGAAAATAAAAAGATGTGAACAATGTAAAAAAAGCCATTTAAACTTCCACATGGGTTACCTTATTGCAGGCCTATGGTTTTCTTTTGTGTCATGTACACCTACCTCAACAATTACTCTTCTGCAGAAAATGAAGTAGTTTTGTTTTGTTTTTTTCTCTCAGAAAAGTTTAAGACTTTTATCTTCAAGCCATTGACACATTTGTTCATAGTTGAATCTACACCAAAGAAACACAATATAAGAATACGAAACAGCTGCATTAGGCTTTATTTGGTCTTGATTTAGTAATTGCAGCGGTCAAAAGTGCTACTGGAAACCAAAAAAATACTGAATTGGGCTGCAAGATGCGGGGATTATCCCAGCATGAAGCCTGACAGATGCTTCATCTCATGGTCAGAAGCAGATCTATGGCCTTTAGTGTAGGAAACACTATGTTTTGGCACCATGTAAGTGCTATTCCCATGCTCTCAACAGCAAGCTGCACTGGCAGAGAGCTACATTGTGTTTTATTGTGCATTCTTTACCACTGCTTTTTGTGCTAAAACACTTTATAGATCCCATGAAATGTTTCTCCTTTGTAAAAATTTGGGAAAAAATGTTTAAAAACTAAAAAGAATTAGCCAAACCCCATATTTCTTTCAGAATTTTCCAGTTTGAACACAAAAGGGCAAAATAATATGTTTCTCAGTGTAAGTTTTTCTTCAGATTCAGAAATACACAGAAAATGTATGCATGCAGAAAAATGAGGAAAAAAGTGGTTATTTTCATTAATTCCATGGTGCCATGAATATCAATAATTAAATGGTAAAAATTTTTGACTGTAAGTAGCTGTTAATTAGTGGTTTCCAGTTTCTGGCAAAGCTCAAAGCCATTTCTCTTCATCTAATCTCCTTTTATGATATACAGGGAAAAGAGTAAAAATCAGAAGACAGTATGAGAATGAACAAGATATGATGTACAGACGACTTTCCCAATCCGATTTAACAACTTCTGTCATAATGTTAATCAGGCCATGTTAGTGCCACTGAAGATAATATCCTTGGGGGTGTTGAGTGTAGAATCCTCCTGCTTTTTCCAGTTTGCTCTTTGCATAGCCTTACACTGACTTTGCTGAACACAAAAAAGGGAGCTAATCATCTGTAAAATACTTAAAATTCACTGTTATGTAGTTAGCATCAGCTCTCCCCGGACTCAAAGCTGGTTTCACTGAAGTTGTGTGTTCTCTAATCTAGGATGACAGAGGACTTTTGGCATGATCCCATATGACTCAACTCAGTGGGAGTTTCAGCACTGATTTAAATGGAATGGGATCCATGAAAGCAAGCTAGAAACTCACTTCAGTACACCTTTGCCTCTCTTTGGTTAGGAAACAATGCAATTAAAAACTGTTCCTCCTTTTCTGAGGGCAGCTGTCCTGATTTAGGGTGGGTGTGTTCACACCAGTACTGCCATAAAAAAACAAACTCTCATGAGTTCATGCCACATTACACTGAGCATTCAATAAACACATAAAAAATAAACAAATCCAAACCCACACACCCGGTGCCTGTCCTCAGGGTTTTACAGGATTTCCCCTCATGTTGTATGTTCTATTGTACAATGTCTCCAGCACATTACTGATGTTAGAGATTGAGGGTGTGGACACCTATGAGAGTTCCCAACCTACAAATGCCTACATTTAATTTTCTTTTTCCACTGCTGCTAGGAGCAAAGCTTATCATGACTTGAACAATGAAATCCTACAGAAAAAGCTGCCAGGAAAATCAATTTAAATCCCCAAAGTCTGAACAGAATACAACACACAGAAAAGGAAAGAAAAAGAGAGAAAAATAAAGAGGTCTTAGTCTGGTTTATTTTATCTGTTTGATAATGATGCTATCCAGGTACCATATTCCTCACATAGTATCAAAAATCTACTGATTATTTGAGAGACTGGCATTTTACAGAAATAACACAATCTAACCCTGCCACGTGAGTGTGCTGCTGCAATTATCTGTTTCCAAACAACACACTTCAGTGAACAACTTCCGTAAAGATTAAATGACTCTTTCTGTTCCCATCCAATTTTTCTTCTTCCTTATGTTTTGTTATGTCATGCTATGTTCTGTAATGTACTGTTACATTGTTATGTTATATTGTTTTCCATGCCTGTAGCCCTTAAGGGATGTATAATGAAAATAGCAGCACAAATGAGAAAGCAGAAAATACAAAGCAGTGAGCGTAGATTTAGGTAAAGTGACAGCTGCCGTTAGAGATAATTCTCCTAAAAGGCTCCACCAGAATTTTGAAAACTAGCCCACTGCCAAGCTGCCAAAGAAAGAAAAGGGCTTGTTTCCAGGTATCTTTTTATGTTGTTCTCATTCTATTTTTTTTTTTTTTTTTTGATGGGAGGATTGCTGAAATTCACAAAGAATTTATCCTCATTTTCACTTACACCTTCCTATAAATAGCTGGGGGAGAGAGGAAACAAAAAAATCCTCTTTTACTTTAAGGAATATAGTTTCATTTTCCTTTAGATACTCCAAGCCCAACTTTCTCCTGCCATTTTTTTGTCATGCTCCACAGAAAGAGTAAGCACAAGTTAAAAATGTGCCCAAACATTTGAACTTTAAAATACACATTCAGCCTTTTGTGAATGCCAGTAACAAAGTGACTAGAGTCACTCAAGTTCCACCCAAATATAAAGAAATAGTATTAAACTAAGCTAGTAATGGAGAGAAGTTAGGGAAGACTTCATTAAAATTTCAGGGGTTGCTCAGCCAGCTGAACCCATCTTGTCCCCCATAGGGCCTCCTATTGGGTTATAAAATGCTCTGTGGGCACTGAATACTTTCACTGAGGATTAGAGCTTGTCTGTGCATTGCTTTGAATATGTTTTTGCAGTGAGATACTATCACTGACAATCTTTGAACCTTAACCTGTCACAATTTTATGTTAATAAAGGACATAATTACATAAATTGTTGGTGTGACTCCTTCACAGGTGCTAGCCATCGCTGGCAGTGGGTAACATACTTGGAAAAAGTGGGGAGACCCGCTGAGGGGTCTCCCTTATGCTGTGGCTCTGTGTCCCTGAACAAGTCAGTCAAGCTGCCCTCCAATCCAGAGGACTCTTCAGTGAAGGGTCCCCATAATGCGATTCTGATGGGTTGATGGCACAAAAGGGTCTCGTCTTTCCTGTGGGCTGACAGACTAATCAAGCACTAGGGCTTTGAGGAAATCTCCCTTTTTCACATGACACATCCTAAACAGAGATTAATAGCTCAGAACTATAAGCTGCAGCAGATAAATACGAAGAAAATAACAAACTGATTAAGTAAATCAGAGCTGATCTACCTATCAGTGTAATTGGGTTGGATTTTCACTCGAAAGGTGGAAAGTTTAAGCAGCCACCTTAAAAGACCAAATTACCTTGGAATAATAATTACTATGAATGCTTCAAACACAATGAAATCCAGCTTTGATCCGATTTGAATACTGTGAAGTTTGATAGGAAAGAGCAATTAATACACACTCTAAGGGGCAAACTCGAGGCAATGAAGATGACTGTGCTGCCTGGAATCCTCTTAATTTTAAATCCCTATATATTATTACCCCATAAAGCTCTCGGTTTTGTTTTGCTGATTCTTTTTTCCTATGTTTTTTGAGTATTAGACATTTTAGTATAATCTTAGCTTTTATTTGTGCTCCAATATATTTCTGACAATGATGTTCCTGTGCTTCGTCTCCCCATCACAGATGAACGCCACAACTGTGAAATTAATGTGCTTTTTGTCATTTTTTAATACAGAATTGACTTACAAGAAATGTGTACGTATGCAACCATGTGGTACCTCATCCACAGAGAGAACTAACCTGGAGTTCTCCTCAGATGTAAATTTTGACCCATTTGCCAAATAAGCACATCCTTTGCATATTCCATGCAGTGTTGGCCAAGGTAGATATCACACCTATATACGCACTCAGAGGGATAATTGACTTGAAAACAATTGTAAAAGGTCATTTTTTGGGGATGTAAACACAAATACAAAATTCAAGGAAAGGGAGCTCTTAACTGAAGAGACCAATTTAGTACTCTTGCACTTCAGCAAATCAGCCTCTCTACTGTAGACATTGGAGTAGTTTTCAAGTGGGCAAACACCTGGCTGACACATTTGGAAGGCAAATTTAACCATATATATCTATCACCTCTCTAAATCCAAGAAAAACCCAAGCATTTTTGCTTTTTTTTCTTTTTTTCTTTAATAGCTGAGTATATTCCTGAAACAACCTGTATGCCTACCTTAATTTGTCTAATGATTCATCTAATGTCAGAGTCACCATATTATAGTACCAGCTTGTGCTTAAAACAATTTTATATCAAAATATAAAAATATTTACATGAGTTTTTTACATATAATATTAATATTATATATAAAATAATATATGTATGCATACATGATTTAATCTGATCCTTAAAATCACAGCTCTAAATCATGCATGTGGTGATAGTACAATCTCTTTTTTCAAACTTTATAGAAATTTAGAAGATAAGAATATACTGCTATGGGCAATATCATCTGCTGAGACACATGATTAGACATCTGACAGACTTGAACTGGAATAGTATCACCAGGCAACCAAACCTATTAACCTTTTTCCAGCAGCTGGCTAAATCTAAAAAGCCCAGCAATATCAATTTATACATTTGTACAGTCTTCAATGAAATGGAAGTAGAGTGATTCAAAAGGAAAATCATGTGCTCACCTACAATGGAATATTAATAGCCAAGCTTGGGAAAAAATTGTGCAGAAATACCAGCATGACTCTCCTGAATTAGGAATTTGAAGATAATTAAGCCAAAAATAGTATTTACATATTGTTGAGCATCCTCTCAGATGATGTGAGTGTGTATAGATGGTGGTAGTATGACAAAGAAAGAAGAGATTTAACCAGATGTTTCAGGAATGGAAACACAAAATAAGTAAGAAACTAAGCCAGTGCACCTATATATAACAAATATGGAGTTAAGAAGTTCTAGACCATTAGATTTAATGACATAGGAGTAAGCACTTTTAAAAGGCTTTACATACTGCAATGACATGACTATACTCAAGGAAAAGGGTGACTCACATGTTAAAGGACAAAACCTGGCCCAAACTTTTTATATTACCCTTGTGCTGCATCACATGTGCAAGGGGAAATACTAGTGAAATGAATGGAAAATCACATGTATTCAAAACAGAAGAGTGGCTTAAAACTAAGCTTTTTTTTCTGCATACAATTAACTGCTGAAAAGAGACAAATCTAAAAATGATTTTTCTTTCCTTCCTTTTCCAACTTTTCCTTTTCCTTTCCCTTCTTCATTAATTGCATACCCCTCTGAAGATAAATTGTAAAGTTGAATAAATCCCACAAAGGCGAAACAATAGCCTTACTCACAATGTCAGTCAAACTACTCATGCTTCTGGTATCTTTGAGAAGATTTTTATTTTGGTTGTTTTCATTTTTCTTTTTTTTTTTTTTTAATATGACAGGTGATTATTAGCTCTATTATCATCTCTATTCTTTGCTGTTCGCAACTGTCAGGCTTCTTATTCTCAGTATGGATGACCTCAAACATATAGAAAAGACCTATGAAATCAGTTTTTGAAGTCTGAAGAGTAAGAGATCTGTGTGTGGCACTCACGCTTGCAAACAGAGAATAGAGAAATTGATATTTTTCAGAATGTGAGCATGCTGACAGGCAAAGCTGAGCAGCCACTATGTTTACCACTGAGTGAGCACTTTCTACCTTTCCAACCCAGCACCAGGACACCAGCCCAATATTTTTTTGCTCTTGAGCAGCCATGAGTACTGCAGCAAAATGCTGTTACTTATGTCTGTAAACTACAACATCTAGAAGGCAAGAACACTGCAAAGAGTGGATTGGAGCCTTAGTTCCTTCAGAAAGGAAAACCTGGGGAAAAGCATCAGGACAAAATGATGGCTTGAGGAAAATAAATTGCCTTCCTGCTGTCTTACTGCTCACAGGAAAATAATAAGAGGTACTGCTCCTGTTGTAGTAAGTCTGTTGCATGTTAACAGATGTGGTGTCACTAAGAACTGCAGTTCGTTCAGCCTGGAGAAGAGAAGGCTTCAGGAAGACCTCCTATCAAACTCCCAGTACCTAAAGGGGACCTACAAGGTAGTTTGAGAGGGGCCTTTCACAAGGACATATAGTGGTGACACAAAGAATAGTGATAAGTTGAAGGAGACTAGGTTTGCATTAGACTCTAGGAAGAAATTTTCCTGTGAGGGTCATGAGACACTGGGAGAGGTTGCCCAGAGAAGCTGTGGTTGCCCCATCTCTGGAAGTGCTTGAGGCCGTGTTAGAAGGGGCTTGGAGCAGCCCAGTCTGGTGGAAAGCATCCCTGCCCATGACAGAGTGATTGGAACTAGATGGTCTTTGAAGTCTCTTCCAAACCAAACCATTCCGTGATTCTCTGATTCTAAGCAGTGCAGAGACCACAGAGCTGCTCTTTGTTGTACAGAGAGTGAAATCCATACTTTGTCTTGCCAGGAAGTGTCTTTCAGTAGCATTGTTCACGTCTAAGCCTCTGCTGTATCCCCATTCACTATGGACAGCAGTGCAGTTACACTGACAGGTTGAAGGTGCAGAGATGCTCCGGCCACCTCTGCCCATTCCAGTGCTTCAAGAATATTTGTGTGAAAGCAGCAGTGTTAGGTGCAGTGCTGAAGCTGTCCTAGGTTACAAATCTCTTATATTACATATTCACAATACGGGTCAGTATTTTTACACACAATGACAATAAGAAAACTAAGTATGAATTTAAAGTGTAATCATTATATAACATATAAACCTCAGATTTAGATTAGCAGTAACTTGGCAACTGTATTGGTGTTTATTGCTTCGGGTGAAAATGGACAATCACATTTTAACTTTCCTACATACTTTCAATGCTGAATATTTACAATAGATCTAGCCAGCAGCTTAGACATACATGTTCACATTTGTTCTAATGGCTCCTATAAGTGACCTGGCACAAGTGATGTATATGAGGTCCTACAACAAATCAAAACCAATATCAGAGGTCAGGTGTTTTCTGTCACTGTTCCCACATCTAACCCAGCAGATCAGTGTGACCTTAGACAAGTCATTTAATCTCTGTTTCTATTTCATGTTCACACGTTAATGGACCTGAATGAAACTGCAGTGAAATAGAAAATAGTTTGCTATTATTCTGAAATATTCCTGCATTAAAAACATTTAACATAATGATGCTATAAAAGAACTGATGTAGGACTGCTGCAAAGCTGAAACACAGATTTTTGTGATCACATTGCCTATAGTAGATGATACCTTGAGGGTGCTTCCTGTTTATGAGGCGATAACCATTTCCTGAGCCGTATAACTTTCAGGTTTATTATGCAAGGACACAAATATTCCAGTGTTAACAGCAAGTGCTCTTAAAGCATTACATTAAAAATTGCTTCTTCTTTTTATAATCAATCATATCCTTCTTGATTCCAGCATCACTGCAACAGACACAGCGCCCCGATTGTTCAGGGAAGTTAAGCAACACAGACAGAAACAGACAGATTTTATTTTGCGTTTGATCTAAGAGGTCCAAGGAACAAGATGCATAATGTTATAGCATATACAAGGTTTGCTGGCAGAAGAAAACCTGTGAATAAAAATGTATATTATTGAATACAGGCATATTCTAATCCTGAAATAAAAGGACCTGATCCTTTAATGCCGCAAGGGATATTTGCAAAAAAACAACTTTTATGCAGCCTAAGTAGGTAGGACTGATCACAACTTTCCACTTCAAATTTAAGTATAATTTATTGTATGAGGAGTCAAAGTTACATTTAACGTTTTACAAATAATCCTATATTGTGGAGACATATTATGATGATTTTGGTCTGGAGGAAAAATGTCTTCCAGAAAGCAACCCTGATTTACCTTTGCAACGTGAATACACTAAAGCATTCAGCTCTTTCTTGTGGCTAATGCTTTTTCTGCTGGGACCAGGGGAGTAAGGAAAACCTTCAGTATAATAGGAGAAGAGAAAGAACTCCAAACGAAAATGTTATAGGGAAATTTTCACTTGTGTAGTTTTGAAAAGACAGTGTGTACACTTTCTGTCAAAGAAAAGATTAAAATTGAGGTAACTTCAGTGGTTCCATAAAAAAGAGTGTTTTAACCAGTCTTCCCCTTTATTTATTTAGCTGCCTTCCACAAAAAATGTCTATAATAAATGTAGTTTCAGTGCACCTGTTAATTCTTTTTCAGAAAGTATCTTACTGTTCAGTATCAGGTGGGAACACTGAAACCAACTTGCTGGACAGTGGCAATATTGAATACATCCTTACTGGACTTCAGAAAAAGTACCTGAAAACATCACAGAATATTTGTTATGGCTCCTGGTAGGAAATTCTGATGGCAGAAGACTAAAGAGGTGACATCATCTCATGTCCTCTGCTTTCTTTCTGCCTACAGAAAGGTCTAAACAGGAGACTCTAACATGCCTTATTTGTAAAGGGATGGGATGTCAAATGCCATTCTTATTTTGGAGGCTCTGCTGTAGTTCTCCCTCAGACAACCACAATATAAGATACAGAGCTCAGCTGCAGCCTGTCAGTTCATTTTAGTTCTTAATGTCAAGAGCTTATGCAGTGTTTTTCATGTCTAGTACCATGTACAATTATTCAGGCTTTCACTGTGCCTATAATACAGAAAATAATAAAATTCTCTCTCCTTCACCATAGTACTGCAGAATCATAGAATGGTTTGGGTTGGAAGGGACCTTAAGGATCATTTACTTCCAACCCCCCCGCCATGGGCAGGGACACCTTCCACTAGACCGGGTTGCTCAGAGACCCACCAGCCTGGCCTTGAGCACTTCCAGAGATGGGACATCCGCAACTGCTCTGGACAATATGTATGCTTTGCAGTATTTTAAGTTACATCAGTCCACAAAACATTTTTTTCCTTCCTTTTTTCTTTGAGAACACAGGAGTTAATGTTTAATCTTCCCACCTTTTTAAGTTGAAGGACATGAAAATCTAGTGCAGATATTTGTTCCCATGATAGGCTTCCTTCTCAGCATGCAGTAATGTGAAACCAAACAGTCATTTGATTTTAAATCCACTCGGAGGATTTGCAAAAGATAATTCCCCCCAGCAAATGTATGGAAAGCTCAAGATGGCTTAAATTGAAACCAAAATTATTCTCTGTTAACATTAGTTTTCCCTTAAGAAATACATCTGCCAGGTTAACCTCTGTGTGTGGGGAATGAGACCTGAGGAGACCAGCTGCAGTAGTCTCACTCTCTGCAGTGGATGCTCTGCTCCTGCACTTCCTAAGCAGACTATCAAGACACCGCAGCATCTGGCATGGGATCTGAATCTAAGGCAGTCACATAAACTTCTATTCCAGTTGTCAATGCCAATAGAGAAAAACAAAGAAACAAAACAAAACAAAACAAAACAAAACAAAACAAGACCACCAAAAAACCCAGCATAAAAATATTCATATAATAGAACAAAACCAAAGAATGGTTTGGGTTGGAGGGGACATTAAAGATCATTTAGTTCCAACCCCCAACCATGGCCAGGGATGACACCCTCTAGACCAAGTAGCTCGGAGTCCCATCTAACCTTGCCTCAAACATTTTCAGGGATGTGCGATTACAACATGAACTGGTCCTGATAAAATATGAACTTATCCCTCTGATGATCTGTTTTATGTTTAAGTTTTTTTGGCAAGTCTGAAAGAAAGAGTGTTCCAAATTCCCTATATAGAACTTTGATATTTTATATACTAAAATAACTTAAAATAAGAAGGAAGGAGTTTAAATTCTGAAGGTTTCTGACACAAGACATCTGAGTTCTGTCTCATCCAGCTCTGAGTATAATTACACTAAAAAGAACAAGGGCAAAATATTCTTGATTTCTAGCACCCAGTCTGGGAATTTTCTTGCAGAGAAGTCTAGAGATATTCATACCATGCCAGGCAAGACAGGTGCCTGTTCTTGTGATCTGGATGAATGAAGACAGAGAGAAAGAAGAAGTCTTCATAGAGAGGAAAATAATCCTTGTGCTGACATTCTAAATTATAATCTAACCTGGACAAGAGGATAAAGTAAAACAGAGTTAACAAATCCACAGAAATTAGGTGGAATTATCTTATATAATGAGTTGATGACTAATGCAGAAAGTTTTAAGGTGTGATTCATCTAATCATTGTATATGCACGTTTACAATAGGTCAGAAAAAATTCCCCTAAAGACCACAGTTTTCTCCAGAAATGATAAATACAACCTAATAGGATTACTGCAGATGTAATAGTCTCCAGGAAATATAATGAAGATGGCCATTGGTATCTTCGTTGCAAAATGATTTGCAGGTTTGGTTTACAGGTATTTGGGGAATCTTTTTCTTCACCTTCCAACTTTAATTAGACACTTTAAGAAAAATTTGATTTAAAGATTCATGGGCTAAAACTCCTCAAACCTCTAAAGAAAATATAGTTGTGTTTGTGAATGAAAAATAAGTACCAATTACTTTAAAAATCTAAAGTGGATTCATTTAAAATAAGAAATTACCTGTCTAAGTTATGAGAAGACATGGACAACATGACACAGTACCATGAAAAGAAAAGACAAAAATACACTTCCTCGCTTCAATTGCGAGGACTTTAAAGACACATTAAGGAAATATGAATGAGTGTGCTGTTAGTTTCATAACAGCCATGACTAGAGAAATACAAAAGTATACAAAAGAATTAGTCACTTAAAGTAATTGCATATGGCTTTTTTTTCTTTATTTTTATTTTCTTTTCCTTAGTAACAGAAAATAACACCCCAGGTCATGTTCAGGTGAACAGTTGCATCAGAAAATAACCATAACCACTGACACTTGTTGACTATCCTGGATGTAGCATGGATCATTCCTACTTTCCTGTTCCTTTCTTTCCTCACGCACTAGGAATCCCAATGAGAACTGCTGGGTATATTAAGAATATATTCACCCAATATACTCACCCAGGCAGCAGCAGGAAGGTGATTATAAATCAAAGCATCTTCTGGCAAGTCAGAACACACTGGCAAAAGAAACAAAGGAAGTTCTAAAGCTGCAAAGAGAAACAGATTTGTACATTGCTGTGACACCAGAGAAATCAGCTGCCTATAGATCTTGCTGTATCACACAGCAGTCAAAGAGGCTCAGTGGCTGGATTAACCTTGACCCAGACTAGTCTGGGTTAACCTCAGCTGCAGAAGGGTCTAAGCCTCCAGATTCTCCTTGAAATCAGTGGAGCAGCACCACGGCTGCTGTCAGGGCGTTACAAGTGAACACTGGCGTGAAGTATTTCTAAGGAAACATCAGTTGAAGGCCCCCTGATAGCAGGCAGGGGGCTCTCGACCCCTCCTGACTTGCACACAGGCAGTAAGACTGTGATTAGCTGTTCGTTTTCCCCAGAATGCCCCTGTGGCTCAGCAGGCTAAGACCTCTTCCAACAACTGGTGTCTACAGAACTGAGCGTAGAACTGGGATTTCTCTGCCAACTCCTTCCCTCACCTCAGTACAAGTCAGAGTCACAGTAAGCACAAAGTTACAGCTCTGAATCTGTATCTTGTGGTGTTTCAGTCGACAATTTTCTACCCAAGGGCTGGCTGGGTCAGCAAGGAGCAGTATATTGGGATAGTGCTGTTATTGGAAACGTCACCCTTGTCCCTGGCAAGCTCAAAGCTTGTGGAAAGGTGCTCTTGTAGGGAGCTGCAGACGTATTTATTGGTAGTTCGGTGCTTGAGTGCTAATTCTTCATACCTGGTGTGCAGATCTACAGGGTGAAGAGGTCTATGTGACAGAGGTGTTCCATACATTTAGGGAAGAGATGCGAAGATTTTAGGGTTCCTAAAAGTGATCAAATGAACTACACAGAGGAAATGTCTCTTTCCTTCCACTTTATACATGGAGCCAAAGGTGACCACACTGCAGAGGTCTAAAATATTACTGCATATATCCCACATCAGCATTTTTTGAAAGCAGGGCCCCAGATCTTTTTTTCTTAAATGAATTGAAAATATAAACCTGGCACTACTACTTAACGTTGCTTTATTTTCTTTCTAGTGGGCTTCATTTTCTGAAATGTACTTTCAAACAAATTTATGTCATTAGTCTTTTAAAGTAAATATAATATTTGTGGAAAGTAATTATTCATTGTTAATACAACACATGTATATGATCACTCTTTTGCTTAAATTAGATTTTAAATTATTTGTTAACAGAGAGATTGCACAATATTACTGGCTAACAGCCTTAAACAACACAGGTTTCTGCTTCCAGGGACGAAAGCATAGCCAGTTAAAGTCAAGACAGCAGAGAAGATGGATATCTTCCCCCAAAACAGGGCCAAAGGAAAACGTATATGCACTAGTTAATGTACTACTGAGTAATACTAGGACTTGTTTTGAATTTGTGCTGAAGCCGTGTGTACTGGATTTGTGCAGCAAGGTTCTGGTAGGAGGGGGGCTACAAAGGGTGGCTACTGTGAGAAGCTGCCAGAAACTTGTCCCTGTGTTTGATGTAGCCAGTGTCAGATGGCTCCAAGACAGACTCTCTGCTGTCCAAGGCTGGGTCAAGCAGTGACTGTGATAGTACCTCGGGGATAACATATTAAAGATTAGAAGCACTCACTAGAAAGAAGCAGGGACAGGTCAGTCAAGACAAATATTCTGATCAAGTGTGAATGGGTGGGGTTAGGAAAATATAGTGAGGGATTTTCAGGGCAATAAGAAGGGCTTTGTAGGAATTTCGGGAACAAAGGGAAAAGGAATTAAATATGTGCCCACTGCTGAATACGACACAGGGCGTGGTGGCAAAGGACTGAGAAAAATGCAGTGTCCTCAATGTCTTCTTGTTGCTAAGGGTTGCCTCAGAGATCCCGGGTCTCTCAGACAAGTGGAAAAGCCTGGAGTGAAGAAGATTTATCCTAAAGATATGGAAAACTTGAAAAACGGATCATATTTAAATTCACGGGATCTGATGAGATGCACCCATGAGTGCTGAGGGCTAATACCATTACAAGGGCACTCTACACTTTCTTTGTTGAGGTGGCAATCAGAAGTTCCTGAGGATGGGAAAAAGCAAATATATCTGTCTAACAGTTTCAAACCAGAAGTGATTTCTGATGTTGAATCCTAATCCATTCCACAATACCAGGCACTTATGAATTTGCAAAACGCTGAGTGGGCATTTCAAAAATTTTGAGCATCTCTTTTGACATGACTCAGTATATTTCGTGGAGATATTCTTAATCACTTCCGAAGCTTCATTTAGAAAGAGAAAAAATGATCCAAGGAAGTTCCCACACTGATTGTAATCAAGCTGCTTTCCCAATATGGTTCAAAGCCAGAAAAAAAGGAGACATACACAAACAAATTACACTTCTTTGTGCCTGGAAGCTACAAAAATGATTGTAGTCACAAGGTATTTTCATGGTTCAGAAGCCACAAGAAGCTGGAACAGCTTACTTTTATTGAGAAAACTAGTCAACTTTATAAGATTGCTCCTATAAATAAAGCAAATAAATTGGTGGGTTTTCACAGCTTTTGAAAGGGAATAAGAAAATCATAAATATTTGCCCTAAGAAATTGTATTTCTGTATTTATATTAAGGATATTTGTTACCCCACCCTTTTTTTTCTCCTAGAAACCAAATTTTTTCAGTTAATCACAACATATATTGCCAGAAGCAGTTTTAAAGACTGGTTCCTTCCTTACATGTGTTCAAACTTACTTGAAAAAAGGCCATTTTTAGTGATTCTTTTCTTATTATTTCTGTGTTTGTCCTACATATTATGGTGCATGACACTAAAGCAGCATGTTTCTTTTAAATTTAAATTACAATTCAGAAAATATGTTCAACATATTTAACACAATAGCCTTGCAAAAGGAAAACAAAAACAAAACCACAGTCTATTTCTATTTCCATTACTTCAAAGAAAAACAAGGGGCAGTGTAGAAGTGAGCAATCAACAACCTAATCTGGACCTGGTCATTGCAATTTAATGGAATGAATTAATATTTAGCATGTCTGGTTTCCTTCTAACAGAAGTAGGCATTGCAAAATAAAGAATGAAAATTTACCTGGTACAAAGCTTGTTTATTACATAAATAATAAAATGTCTAATAAATAATAAAAACATAAACCATAAAAATACAAATAAAAACAAAAAACATAAAATAAATAATAAAACATAAAAACGTCTTCTGCACTGAAAATATGTTCTTTGCACACAGTTTAACCTTATTGTTATCAAGACTTACTGTATAGTCTTACATAAAAAAAGGTTATTTCAGTTAATGGCAGTCAAATCTATTCTTCTTTGATTGAAGAACGCTTAATTCCTATTTACTTAGAGTGCTAGATATTTTCAGCTGGACATTTAGAAATATAAGACATCCTTAACTCAATAATCATGTTAAGATCATAAAATAGTGTTTCGAAAGTGCATTGAAAGAATGATAAATTCTCTGTTCAACTGATTGGGTTGCATAAAACTCATCACTCAAAGCAATAAAGTTGTGGGATGAAAACACATTGCAAAATTAAAGAAGTCCTGTCTTCCACCAAGCTGGCAATTTTAGCTCATGTCATACATTCTCAAGAGTAGCAAAATCAATTTCAAGATGGTGACTCTGCAAATCTGCCATTGTAATCATCTACTGATTGATCCTTTCTTTCCCCTGAGACTTTCCTGGAGTTTCATTTGCAAGATCAAGTATTTTTTTGAGGCTATTTAACTCACATTTCTATGTATCTTATTTGGAAAACCTTTTCTTTCCCAATTTCTATAAGAGGGTATTTGTTTCAGTATCTATTGTCCCAGTAGAAACATTTCATGTTGGTTATTTGATAGATTGCTCTGTGATGAGAGCAGTGGAGATGGGTAACAACTGTCAGTTTATGCACCAGAATAAAATACCATGGAGTATTATACAGGTTATTGGATGAAGCAATTTAGAAATGCTGCAATTAGTAGTAATAAAGAACACTTGGACAGACTAGGTAGAGTCCAAACAACAATTTTTCCAGCAGATGTCCCCATTCACACGAACAGATTACACCAGAGCCTTTGAGTCTCGTGCTGGTGTTGGCTGGGATAGAGTTAATTTTCTTTTTCTGGTACCAGGCTGTGTTTTGGATTTGTGTTGAAAACAGTGTTGGTAACACAGGCATGTTTTTGTTACTGCCGAGCAGTGTCAAGGCCCTTGCTGCTCCTCATCCCATCCTGCCAGCAAGGGGGCTGGGGGTGCAAAAGTAGTTGGGAGAGGACACAGCTGGGACAGCTGACCCTGACTGACCCAAGGAATATTTCAGATCATATGGCATCATGCAAAGCATATAAAAGCAGGGTAAGAAGGAGGAAGGAGGGGAAGACATTCAGAGTGATGGTGTTTATCTTTCCAGATCACCATTACATGTGATGGAAACCTGCTTTCCTGGAGATGGCTGAATATCTGCATTCTGGTGGGAATTTGAGAATGAATCCCTTGTTTTGCTTTGCTTGTGCATGTCTCCATCTTAACCTATAAGTTTTCTCATTTTTATTTTGCTGATTCTCTCCTCTCTCCCAGTTTCAGAGATTGAGCAAGAAACTGTGGGACTGGGTTGCCATCTGGGCTTAAACTACAATAATCTCCATTAAAACTTCTTGCATTTTTAAATTTAACCTGAATTTTATATTTCAAACATTCCTTCTTATTTCAATACTATTTCCTATCAACTTCCTTTGTCACTTAGATCAGCAGCAGTCTTGTCTACATTAATAGCAGTTGGGGATGAAAGTTTTGAAATATGTCTGAGGAAAAAAAAAAGAAAAGAGAAAGGATTTTGTAAAACTGAAAACCATTATAAAACATTATGAAGAAAACTATGAATCAGAATAGGTATCTTTAATTGTTCCACAGACATTAAAAGATAATCAGATAGAAAGTCCAGACTGATTTTTAACTGGGCAACTGCAGGTCTTTCTATGGAAAAGGCTGGATCATACTTTTAATTCCTAACAATAGACCTGGCTGTGTGGTTAAGATTTCAAATTGCCTTTTCTCTTCTGATGTCAGTGGAAGCCTTAGGGGGAAAAAATATAATAAGAAAAGGTAAAATATGGCATTTTGTTCTTTTTTAATTGATCTCAGTGCTAAGAAAGACCTTCATGGTCCTTCAGCGTGGTTGCTTGAAGAACACAGATTATGGAATTTCACGCACTAAATTGAGACTAGCAATTCTACAGTGTTTTCTGCTGTTATCTTCTTTTGTTCATCGCTCTTTTCATGTCTTCTCTAATTCTCTCTTTCCTCCCTTCTGCTACCCCTGTGACTTCTCATTCCATCTACTTATTTCATTACTTCAGACAGACACTACACTAAATAAAAACGATCAGCATTTCAGTAATAAATGATAACATCTGAGTGCAAGTGCCAAACAGAATTAGCACACGAAGGTGAATACAGGGTCAAGGAGAAGCAGAGATAGTGGGGCCATAGCTCCTGGCTGCTGGTAGACCCAGGATGACAGCATTGCAGTGACTACATTAATTTTCCTTAAATTCATAAGGATTGGAATGTTTTGAATTTATTGATTTTTTAAAATTTGTTTACTTTATTTTAACATGATGAAATCTGTATATGTTACTTGGGCCACTGGAAAAGCCCATTTATGTTTAATGCCTGACGTTTCTGCTCTGCAGTGTTGAATTAGAGCAAGTGGATCTCAGGTCCAGGTCACTTAAGTCTCTGTGACAGTATTGATTAAGTTATGCACATCAAAACTGGCCAAGAATCAGATGTATTTTTCCTGAGACATTATAGCTTCATCCAGTGATATCAATATCCCAAAACACTAACACATTCCTCAGCAAATAACTTTCTGCTGGAGACACAATAAATTTTTTGATCAAACATGCTTGTGTGGAACAAGCTAGACTGTCTTTTCATTCTCCTCCTCATTTTTTGGCCATTATATGTCTTATTACATTTACTAATGACGACGGAGTGTTGATCTCATCCTCCTGCTTGTCCAGAGTAGCAGAAATGTACTTGTGTGTCTGAGTCTTACAAGAGAACTGTAATATTCTTCTGAGAAAGGAGATAGGTTTGCACATAGGCAAATAAATCAATAGAAATTTTGATTAAAAATTTTTAAAAAATCCCAAACCCCCAAACCAAAACCAACTAAAACAGCACCTCCCCCCCTGCCCCCACCAAAGCCCCAGACTAACGGACCTGTATTTTACCTCATCTTCACCCTCCCAAACTACTGAGAAAAATCACCTGGCTATATCAGTTCTGTCTTTCTTAGCCAGGACAAATGGTTAAAGTAAGTTAAGGGTGATCAGATGCTTAAAAGACTTCAAATCAAAGCTTGGAAGACAGTTTTGTTTTGCGAGCTCTGTTTGGTGTTAATATCTGAGATGCCTTGTTCTCCTTTCGAAGACTGTCATAGAAAAAAAATAGAGTAAATGGCAATACACAAACCCAGAAATTTCATGTAGACTACAAGTGCAGTGAGAAGTCTGCAATCTTCTGATACCAAAGCAAAGAACATAATTGTGAGAAATGACTGTAATGAGAGTGTGAACACAGAATGCCATGTACAAAAGATACGGGCATAAATGGCTAAATAACAGGATTGGTGCAAACAACCTGGAAATGGCTCCCTGTGTATTTGAGATGATCCCATGTGAGGAGAGTAAAAACCACCGAGACAGAAAAGAGATAGCAAAGACAAGTAAGAACAAAATGAGATTTTTTTCCTTTTAATTGGATAAGTGTGTCTCAGGAAATACAGATGCATTCTCAAGGGGTAGGAAAAAAAAATAAAAAGATTAAAAATGAGGGAAAAAGAAAAAGGAAACACTGTGGCAGAAGAAATACAATGGTTACAAATCTTTATGATCCTTAAAACAGCCACCATCACCTGCAATATTTGCCTGTCCTGTCCTTAGCACTAAAATACTATTTAAACTTAAGTAATTTTATTGCTTGCTTTTAGAACAGAGGGCACTGTGGAAATATTTTCAGTGGTATATATAGCTGTCCAGAACCTAGAGGTATTGATGTGGGGGAAAAAAAATAAGAACCCCCTAATTTTTCTGTAAGACACATCTTTCCTCTTGGTACCTTCATTCTCATTCTATCTAATGCTGTCTGGAGCTTTCAAGGGTTAGGAATCTGTTTTTAAGTTTTTTTTTTTTGTGCTTTTTGCGCTGCTTTGTGTGATTGTATCTGAATAATCCACTCAAAAGTCAGTTCCTCTACATGTCTTCTCTGTTCACTTTCACAATGTGCCAAAGGATACTTCTTTTAGTTATTTTCAATGTTTTCTTGTTAACATCCTGAACCAGGAATTAACCAGAAATGGAAAAAATAGAAAATTGTGATGAAAACTTTGATATTTGGTGAAAAAGATAGTTAAAATCTGCAGAAAACACTGGGGTGACAGTGAACCCAAGCACTGTTTACTAGTGATGTCAGGAGAAAGCCCATAAAGTTTCTGGACTTGCAACAGAGACACAAATCATCATATGCTTGCTCTGGTCGGACAACATTAGGCATACAAACGTGTCAAGGATTTGGTGGAGGACTCAGGATGTAGCCTGACCCTGAAAAACTACCTATAGCCTGAACACCAGGTATCTTCCAGGTGCTTATCTGTGCTGGCAAATTTACTCTGAAATTCCTATGGATTTACTGATTTGGGTCCACATAAGCCCAGTGTCTGATGTAAATATGTTCATTGCCTCCAAAATCAATGAAACCTAACTATTTTTGTGTTTCTGACTGATTTCAGCCTGTTTGGAACTGATAATGAAAAATCAAACAGTTTAACTCTTCAATTGTCAGAATCTTCCCTGACATGATTACCTTCCTAAAGAGATTCCAGACGGTTCAGGAACTAGAATAGACCAGAGACCATTCCCAGGAGGTAGTCTGCAAGCAGTTTTAGAATACAAAGACACATTTAATATGTTAGTATAGATCTAATTTATTTGGTCCTGGTCAAATTCCTTGTTCCTTCCGTTTTCCTTCCTGAAAAATGGAATAACAGGATTCTTCCAACTCTCCAAAATATACAGATGCATCCCTAAACAGCTGGCTGATGCTTAGCTGTGAGGGTTGAAATGAGAAAATAAGGGTGATTTGTATCAGTTAAGCATATGGGTTTTCAAATTAACTGCTTGAAAATGCACATTTGAATGCAGGGAAGAGCTAAGCATTTCTGAAGTTTGCACCCTATTTCATGTTTGCCAGTCTTCTAACATCAACAAAGACACAGTGGCACCAACATTTCTCTCTGTATCAGCTACTTCCACTAACAGAGCTGTGAATCAAGAGCTGGAGAAGTCTGTGGACATTTTGGAAAACACTGAGGAATTCTAAACTTAGCTATGAATGATAGAGAACTATTCACACTTGGCCTGCTGCTGGCTTCTTTGAGGCCTTGGTATAAAATTTTCCCGAGATAAAAAAGGATGGGTTGTTTATGAAATAAGCTTGTCCCACATGACAGGTTCTCAAACAGCAGGGCTAAAGATAAACAACCTGGGCTGAATCTAGACAAAAGGATCCCCCCGAAGTGTGCTTCCACAGCTACCCAACATTCTCCTTTCATATGCCACAGGGAAAAACAGAAAAAAGAGCAAACCCAGAGATACTTCTGGGCACCCCTGACACATGCAATGCAACACATCATAAAGGTATAAGGCTGAATACTTCTGGATATCTCTAGACTGACTTTTATCGTCAATAATTGAAATACCTATTTTCATAAATAAGCGAGTTCCCTTGGACACTCCAGCTTAGCCATAGCCCATCTGGATATAGGCTTGTTGAAGAAGGGCTGACAGTCACTTTAATGCTCAGTCCTGATTCCAGGACTCTCCTGACCATTTCTGATGTTACCTTAATGTCTAGCAGCTAATAAAAGCACACTATCACCTCTTAACCCACTGAGCAAGAGACAGAGTGTGGTGGTGCTGGCAGTCTTTTTCAAATTTATATTGCACATGTTACACATGCATCTGGGTTATTACAAGCTCTCTGCTCCCATCAACAACAGTAACTGCAACCTATTTCTATAAAGTCCATTGAATTGGTACATTTCAATAATGCCCCAGAAAGAAGGCTACTCCAACTACTGTGTATATTTCTGTGGTTTATGAATCAACTTTATGATTTTAATTTTGGAACTGTTATTAAAGAGACAGATTGCATTTAATAACAATTTTAGTATTGCCTGATGCTCTAACCAGCAAGCAATAAAGCAAACTAAAATTAAAACAGGAATCCACTGCTAGGAGGCAAACACATACAGAAGGTAGTGGATTGTTGTTCTAACCTTCATAAAATATCAGCAGACACAGTATTTCTGTCACTGTGGTGCTTATTCCCATGCAAAAACAAGCTGCATGTACAGAGAGTAATTTTTCCAATCAAAAAAAAAACCCCTTTCTGTGGCTCTGTCCTGTGCTTAGGTTTATCACAAAGACTAGCTGCATGAATTTTGTACACTCAAGTCCAATCATGCCCAAAGCGTCTGTTATTTTTACATGTGGCTTTTACTCACTCTTCAGCAGAAATGCAGAATATATAACAGAGTGAATTTCTGAGTTGTTGGTGCCACGCATAGGGATTATTTGTCAATCACAAAGGTTCTGAATTAGCACTTCTGAATTGGCCACAACTCAGCATTAAATGATATAGCGGAAAAAGTTTTTCAGTTAACATTCCACTGTAAAAAAAAACTTAATTCCATGGTGTTTATGCAGGCACTTGTTTCCTAGTACATTAGAATGAAACCACTGATAATATTTATCTTTATGTGGCAAAATATTTTATATTCCTCAAGAGTCTTGGTTTACCTGGAATACATTAGGATACATGGACATCTTGTACCAAAAATTTAAGATGAAAAATTTCATAGGAACAGGCTCCCTCAAGATAACTGCTGTGCTGCTGTCAGGCCAGGAGTTAGAATTAGGAGGTCCAGCTCATGTGATCTCTTGCTTGGTTTCACATCAGGGCCAAACTGAGCAATTATATGGTTTCGGAAAAAGTCAGTTTATAACCTCCCAAGCATGGGAGGGGAGTTGGGAGTTGGGGAGTTAACATGGGTAATGACCAAATTCCAAAAGTCAACTTAATATCTTGGTTGGAGTGTGAAAATATTTCACAGTATGGATAAAGGTCATTCTGTATGTATTGGTTACCCTAGAGAGGATGGTCTTGAGAATATTTAAATAGTTAAAATTAAACCTTTTAGAAACAGCCTTTTACATGGTAGTGTCCCATTAAAGCCTCACTCATTTCACACATGGAAGTTGTAAAAAGATCAGTTTGTAATTACAAGGGAAAGAAGAAATGAGTCTTGCTAAGTGCTGTATTATGCAGAGTCTAAAAGGTGAGTTAAGAAATATGGTTCCCTGTTGCTCTTTAATCCCTATAGAACCCTAATCATCACTGCCCTGTGAGCAGCTCTGTTAATCACCTAATGCACTACAGAAAGCCTCAAGATTAACTTCCTCTCTGTTCAGTACTACACAGAGCTGTAGGAAATGGAACCTTCTAGATAGGGCACTACCTGATAGCCGTGACTGTGGGTCGCCGCTATGGAGGTGAGGAAGTCTGATCTTCACACAATTTCAATCAGATCAGTTCTTCAAGCCTCAAAAGGATTTAGAGTGAAAGGGAAACTTGCACATAAGCAATACAGATAAAATTGATCAGGGGACCTCTTTCTGTAGTTGGAGAAAAGAATGGCAGAAAGGTGCATCTGTAGTTAATCATATTCTTCTTTCCCCATTTGTGACCTTGATCCCCTGTTTTATTTAGGAAAGAGATGGGGCTTCATAATCACTGCCTCAACAGAGAGCTCCTAAACTTGAGTTGCAATGTTAGGAATGCTTCATGCAAGAAAGAACTTCTTCTTTAGAGCAAGACACTGATCTCCAGTGCTTTTGCACATGCATATATATTACTTTTAATTTCTCACTTTCTGTTTGCCTATAATAAAATTTCAATTAGAGAAAAAAGGGAGAAATCTTCTGTTTGCATTTATACTCAATTAATTAGTGACATTGAGAAGGAGATGCAAGATAGTTTAATAGGGGTTTTAGCAAAGTATTGTTTTCACTCAGTGTGCCTAAGAATGACAATAAATCTTTAAGTAAATATGAATTATTATATGTGAATCATTTGTGTACAAATTTCTTTGTGAGTCGGAATTAAAATATGTAAATAATCTACATGTCACTCTTCAAAGGAAAGTAACTTGCATTTAGAAAAACACTTTATTCAGCTGTAAATTGAGATGACACAATATAGCACAATAATAGGAACTTGCAGTGTTGCAGTTGGTTCAAATTGTAAGGTACAAAAGAAATGTGTTTTTGAATTCTTGTGTTGCTCTGGTTCTTCCTGATAACAGCACATTTTTCCTTTGTGTGGGGAAAGCTAGGGTGGCTCTGGTGTCCTGCTTGGCACCTCTCTGTTTGGGGGCTTGTACCACTCTCACGGCAAAGGTAATTTCAAAAGGGAAGAGATGGATCCCCTGAAATTAATGGAAGTTCTTTAAACTGACATCTGTGGGTGCTGGATCAAATCCTATTTTAGATGAGTGGCTGAGCCATTGCCAAGAAAATCCTGGAATCAATGGGTTGTGGTACAAAGCCAGCTTTGGCAGTGTCTTGAAGAGATGCATCTTCTGGGGTCAACAGGTCAGATCTCCATATGCCAAATTCAGGAGCTGGCAGAATGCATTTGGTTGAGTGAACACAGCAATGTCCAGCAGAATAGCATAGGGAGAATTAGATTTGTTGGAGATCCTTAAAAGCAAAGGTATATGTTTTTCATTCATGTTTTCCAGAACAGCTGAGGAGACCCTTATCAAAAAAAGTCTACGGGGAAGGAAAGGAAGGACTACAATATATAATTATTACTTACTGCAGCAAAATATCTCCAATCCAAATTGTGCAATAAAGATACATTACATGGAAATAGAAGGGAAATTTTCCATCAAGCTACTCCTGCAGTCCTGATTGTACATTCCCTGTCTGCTTGCATGGTGAAGTTCGTTTCCAAAAGGAACTGATCTGGAAGCACCTGATACAACAGGTCTCTGTCTGATATACATTATTCACCCAGGCTGTACTTCCAGAACCAACAAATGCTTCCAGCTCCAGCACTGTAAATATAACAGTAACGTGGCTCTTACCCAACCATGGGCAGTCAATAAGTGGTGTAGGGAATATCCCTCCCTTCTTCAACTACTTTCTGGGCTGTATAGGATACTGTGCATTAATCAACTCCGTCCACCACCAAGCACTTCAGTAAATACTTCAAATAAAAGAAGAAAAAACATGTTCTTCAGTCAGTAAACCACAGTGATAACTTGGAGCATGACTGCAAACAGAATCCTTTAAATTACAGACAAGCCTCACTGCACCATTGCAAAGGAAGACAGGTGCACACATATTCAATCAGCTGACTGAAAGGGAGTCCCCTAGTGATTGCAGTAGGGTGCCAGTAAAATACTGGGTTGGGTAGTTTGTTTGTTTTTGGAGATTCATCGTAAATATTCTTCTTCCTTTTAATTTTCCAGCAGATTTCTACAGAATTTGTTGCAGAGATTGCATAAATGAAATGGAAACATCATAACTGTACTTTAGAACTTGAAATGGTAAAAGTGCTGCAGTTTTTAGATGGACAACTTCAGTGATGTTGATCTGATAAAGGAGACATACAACAGTCCAGAGTTTCAAAGAATCCTGACAAAAAAAAGCCAATCATCTACAGAAATCGGGATCTCCAAGCCTTAAAATTCTATCATTGTCTCTGCATAGCACTCAAAATGTAAAAGACAGATTCCCTGCAGGTTATGTAAAACTTTGCAGCTCCAGGGCTGCATCTCTTACACTGCTGGAGGAAACAAGGTAAAAGAGTCAAGGAGAAGTTATAAAAAAAGTCAAAACACCCTGCAGAAAAAATCCTAACTACAAATCACCAAGGTGCAGACTATAAACAGTGATAAATACAGTGCACCAGGAAGACAAGCAGGAGAAACACTGCAACAGTCATGACACCTCTTAGGAGAATCACTGGAGACAAACCTGAAATGACAATACAATTTGTGCTGCTCTCTTCCCAGTTACAGCTAAGAGATTTGCAGAGCTCTTTGGAGCAAGTAGTTGATAAGACCTCTCCCTCTGTCCTCACATTCCTTTCCCATGGAAGATTTATTGGTGCAGCACTGAAACAAAACTTTATAACCAGATCATTGCACTCTGTATCAAGAAGGGCTCCTCTCATTTAGGATAACTTGCTCTTCACTAAAAGCAAGAAGGTTTTGTCTATAACATGGAAAAGTTATACTTGTCTTATTCATTCAGGTCTCTCCTCCTATTAAAAGCACTTATTCCAAACACATTTTAACATTAAATAGAACTAAATATCTTAAAGTCAGATTCATCCCTATAACAGTTAAGGCTACAGTGACCTCTGTGAAAAGCCTGGAATAGGAAACTATGTGATGTAAGAAACATGCTGAACACAAGACTTCTTTTTCATCAGAGCACTGGAGCTGCAATAAGGAAATTCTGATCACAAAATGTCTGCAGCCCAAATTTTTGAAGGGAAGACAGAAGGAATTCTGTTAATATATTAACAAAGACTAACTGAAATCTAACTCATGACACTGCTTTAGCAGGGCAATCCCAGGGTGCTGTTTCCATTGAGGACCAAAGACCCACTTGTCATAAAGGAGATTTGGGGAAATAACCGCTAGGTGCTATCAACAGCTTGAAAGGGCATATGGACAGTGACTTTTACAAAGCAGGATAGTTATCAGTGACCTGAAGTCTTTCGGCTATATTTTCCACATCATTTGACAACGATCCCCACTTGTTCCTCCTAGTCTCCATGCCTTTAGGTTAGAGTCTGAAGGGAGATCATCTAGCCTGGTGACAAACTGCTGGGCAGAGAAGGGGATGGGTGGAGATACTAGGGCACGTAGAATAGGTGACTCTAGGATACCTACAGTACACAAAACTGGTGTAGACTATGCGGTTCAAAGTAAGCAATGTCATCCTTTTTTTTTTGTTTTATTTTTTTGTTTGTTTTTTCCCCCCCATAGTGGAACTAAAAATGGAGAATATTTTCAGGAGCATAAGAACTGCCATGAAATATTACCCTTATTGTACAGACTGCTTCTTTGGAGACCTCTAAGGGATCTCTGGGGTGTCTTGTCTGTGCACTTGTGCTGACACCTGGTGGCAAAAAACGAATTCAGAAGAAATTGAATAAAGATGGCAGACAATTTTTTTCTCTGGACCTGTAAAATTAACCAGTTTCCAGGTTAACTTAACAGGTCCATAACAAAAATGATGTTGACCAAATTCATTCTGCAATCAGAGTCCCTAAATCTTGTGTTGAGTTCCTTAAGAAGTCATTTGGCAAAGCAAACTAATATTTTTTGAGCTGAATCCTGAGAATGGTGGTTATGTTTCTCATTTTCCATCTTAACAAACTACAGATGATTGTGTTTGAGGTGCAATAAATTGCAGTGATACTGATCAACAGACTCAGTCCTACATTCTTTTGCTGCTGCTATGCTTGGAAGCGTAGAACCATAGGGAGGCTTGGGTTAGAAAAGATCTTAAAGATCATCTAGTTCCAGCCCTCCTGACATGGGAAGGAATGCCACCCTTTAGATTAGGTTGCTCAAAGCCCCTGTCTGACCTGACCTGGAACATTTGTAGGGGTGGGGCACCCATGACTTCTCTGGGTTTAACAGCATTTACTAAGACATTTGCAGAACATTTTTGCTGGAATATTTGTGTGGTTTTCCAAGGGCTGGATCTCAATTCTTGGCTACAGATTACACATTACATTCTCTACTTTTTTTTCTTTCTTGTAATTAGATTTAAAGCCAACTCAGGATTTCAGGACTGACTGTTTTCTTCTCATGGGAAAAGAAGAAAACTCCTACCTAGGAATATGCTAAGGGTAGTTTAAGTTATATACTGACTCTGGAGCTGGAACAAACCCAGTCCTAAAAAGCTTACAAATTTTCCAGTGCTTCCAGAAATCTCACATGCCCGCCATTGTTTCCCAGGAAGTTACTTCATCGTAAAACCTAATTCTATGTGTAAAGGAATAAAGCCTGCTGCCCATGAGATCCCACAGCTGGGAGTCATAGACTGAGCAAAACTGACCACTTCTCTTCCTTTCAAATATGAAAGATTCGTCCCATTCAGTAACTTCTGTTCTGATTACAGAAGCCTCTAACTCTTATTGACTAATTAACTTCAACTTGCCCCCGCAGTGGCTATTTAATTCAACATATTGTGCGCTAACTATAAAAAATGAGATCTATCTCTCCTATTTGGAAAAAAATCCAGCATAACTAACAATTTATCAGACTTTCATCAGCTCCATCGAAATTCAAGGAAAGGCATGAATTTGAAGCACTCCCTAGCAAAGTTTTTTTCTGAGCTGAGATACATTCTACAATGTATGTATGCAAGTTCTGTGCGGAAAGGATTATTTTCTGAATGAAGATTGTGAAATGGTTATTTACTTGGTGTATGATCAGAAGTAACCTTATTTTCTACTATGTAGATCATCCATGTCTATGAAGAATTTGGTCTCTCAGGTATTCCAATGAATTGAAATAGTATTTGCTTAAATCTACTAACTTGGTACCTTTCCCAAGAAATCTATACACCTAAAATATTAAAGGAAATGAAAAAAAACCACCTCACATTGTAAAGGAATGAACAAGCTCAAACTACCTTTTGACCAAGGAATCACAAAACAGATTATATTTTCCAACTGAAACCCTTATCACAAAGACTCAGTGCAGTTATCTTCTTGTTTACTCTCTGTTTCCCCCGGGAAAATGAAGGATGATAAGCAGTGATGTGACCCAAATGACAAGAAAGCTCAGCTAACAGATTTACCTTGTTTTGCTTCTCCGCACCTCAACCATTTTAAGGCTACAAGAACATCAAGCAATAAAGGAATTTTTGTCCCAGACTAAATGCTAACATTCAAGATAATTTTTTGTTTCATGTAATTTTTGGCTTTTGGATTTAACCACTTCTTAACAAACACAAAGCAGAGAAAGTTACGATTACAAAACAGATGACAAAGAATTTGTTCATGTTTGGAGTTGTACATGTCTGCAGATAGACACAATTTATTTCATGAAAACAATACAAGTGGGAACTCTGAATTCCGCATATTGCAAGCCTCAATCACACATGAGCCTCTCCTACAGCCCTGTTGATCATCTTCATCAGCAACAGTTTTAGCTATTCGTAACTCTGGAGAACCAGTGATCTGAGTCACTGCTCCATCTGTACCATCCTAGTGGAAATGTCAGCAGCAGCTGCTGCTAGTTAAATAGGATTTAAGATAAAGGAGACAGAACAAGATATCAAAATACTCAACTGAGATTTCAGCTGGCTCCTACTCTCCTCGGAGAATTGTATTTTGGACTTATCCCCGAATACAGTTTTACTTACGTCACCTGTAGGAAACACAAGGCTCCTGCCAATCCTTGTAGGACAAAAGGCTGACTCTAGGCGATGTTTGCATACTTGCTGGTTAGTTCACTATATTAGTGCTTCAGTCATTGCAAATCAAACATGAAACACAGCTGGTGGGAATGATATAACCTATTCCAACACTTGAGAAGGGACTCCTAGAGAGAAGAGGTGGCTCTTTTTTGGACAGAAACACTGCAGAGTGGTAGCACTGCCTTGTGAGCAAACCTGGGGGAGAACGTAGCCTCTAGATCTACGGCACTGAATAACACTGGGGAGATCCCCATAGCCTGTCTCAGACCAGCAGCAGCCACTAAACAGCCCCTCCAAAATTCTTCTAACAGTCTTGAAATTCAGTTAGGGTTTTTGCTCTTGCGGAGAGAAGGATATTGCCTTATACTGGTTTTCCTGGTTTTGGTCAAGTTTATCTAGCTATAAATTTCACCTGAAATCCTTAAACTCCATCACTTAAACAAACATTGAATGAAGGGAAGAATAAGAAATTCCGAAAGAGTTATTTTTTGTATATCTCAGAGTGAAATATTTTTACTTTGTTGGATGTTTGATTTGCAGTATGATATATGGAAAAGAGCTGATGGTCATTGTGCCTTTTCCTATGAGTCCCATAGGAAGGGGCACTATTCTAACCACCATCTTTGTAGTGTTTTTCTCTGTGGTGGAATCCAGAAACCCTACTCTTGCAGGCATATCATACATCAGGGCACAAAACCCACTCTCTTCCTTCTGGTCCACTAAATATTAAACTAGCCTAGCTCTGTATTCCCAGATTGCTGTAAAACTGTATTTGTTCAGTGATGCATAAATGGAGGAGACTGCTTATGGGAAAAAGTTTAAGGAACTTCCTGTAACCTCCAGAAAAAAAAAATAAAAAAGATAAAATGTGATAAAAGAATATCACTCTTGTAGATTTTACTTTCAGCCCCATTCTGAGCATATATACTCAGTGTCACATTAAAATCTGAGGGCAGAGTTACATACCACAATTCAGTTATTTTAACTGGCTGTCCCATTGCTGAGAGCAATGTTGCATCCCTGGGATCTTTCACTTCTCACATATTCCTAAAGAGACTGAAATTTCTCTAAAGTCCAGAAGCTTTTTGTAGATCAACACAGATGGCATATTTGTGTTATTGTGGCTCTTTGAGCAAGGTATGGATACCTGGAAGGGATATTCCCTGAACAGTCAGTGTGAATTAGCACAAGACCGGGAGTCAAGAACCTGAAGAGGCTATTTAAAATCTTAGCAATGTTTTTGTATCTGGAAAATTGTCTTTCTATTTACAAAGATGCTTCTTTCAAAAGTCTTAATCATTTTTTCTAGAAAGTACTTCAGATTCTATTTTAATTTTAATGATTTCTTGTTTGCCTTTCCAGAGCCTAAAGGCTCTGCACCTTTCCTTTTGGCTCTAGCCCTGGCTCTTTAAATCTTTAGTGCTTTAGAACTGTAGCAGTAATTCTCTTAAGTAAAAGGATCTTCTGAAAATGGTAATAATGAGATACTTGTAGGAATTATTTTTTTTTCAACTACAGATGAGTTCCTTGTGTTTCAAAGTGATAAGATGTAATTTCTTTGATATTCCCTTGGTATGACTCTATGTTTTTATCTACTGAAAGTGCTGCAAGCCAGAGCTCTCCAGAAAGAGAGCTGAATATGTCAGGTTATTTATACTATGATGGAAGGATCTTTTCTCTACTAAATGTAAGTATGTTATTCCCCTCACTAATAAAAATTACACAAATGCATCAAGGAGTGGAACATGGAGTTTAAACACTAATATGAGATTTTACCTATAAAGAATCCCTGAAGGTTTACACAGTCCCTATATAATTAATTCAATAGCCATTGTTGATAGACCAGGCAGGAAATACAGGCAATATCTAATTACTCCTGTTAGGATTTGACAAAGTTATCAGAGCTTTCAGCACCCTGCTCTAGTGGGAGGTGTCCCTGATCATGGGGGGGTTGGAAATAAATGACCTTTAAGCTCCTTTCCAGCCAAAACCATTCTGTGATTCTATGATTCTATGACTTAGGTATGAGGTATGACATGGTTAGAAGCATGAAGAAGACTATAGGAAACAGAAGTACCTGTGAGCTTCACAGGACTCTGGCTTCAAGAGAAACTCAGACATCATTCTTAGGAGTTCAGGGACTTACTCTTCTGAAATGTAAGATATGCAAGACTTGCTCACAAAAATCTTATTTGTGGATCCAGCCACAACTGCTCAAAACTGGATTTTCAACTCAAAGACCTGACACAGAAGTTGTGGATGTGAAGACAAAGAAATTCTTATCTGACTTAGCTGATCTTACATGGTAAAGGCACTGCTTGATACAGCCTTACTGAAGTTCAGGGAGTGGATATTTTTAAAGCCAGTACAAATAACTGCATTGCCTTGACTACGGTCTGGAGATTTCTGCTTCAGCAACTAAAGACCACTCATCTGTTAATTCAAAGCTAATTCAAACAGCCAGAGCCCTGGCTGTTTACTGAAAGGGGGCTGAAATATTTGGAGCAGGACGGAGATTTTTCTCACAGCTTTGCACCACTTTTGACATGCACGACACCTGACAGCCATGTTACACAAGCTTAGATTCATCTCAGAGAAGATCAGAAGCCTTTTTTCTATTTGTCTTACATTATAGAAATGTAATCTTCGCACTGGAGCCTTATATTTAAACATGGAAAATAATAAAATAAAATAAAATAAAATAAAATAAAATAAAATAAAATAAAATAAAATAAAATAAAATAAATAAAATAAAATAAAATAAAATAAAATAAAATAAAATAAAATAAAATAAATAAAATAAAATAAAATAAAATAAAATAAAATATAAAATGGCTAGAAGAATATCCACTAGTTTTTTTGATTCTAATAAGCTTTGTTTACAATTGTGGATGGCTTTTCAAATAACATTTATAATATCATTGGCTATTTACAGTGTTTTCTGAGCAAACTAAAATTTTGTTTTAACCACATGTGTTTTGAAAATTAACAATTACTGTTGACATTTGCAAATTTATGGCTATTTTTATGGTGACTTATTTATAAAATAGTTCTGTGGTTTATGTGACATTTTGCTATAGCCTTAAATGTTTAAGAGGGCTTCTGTGCCTTTTCAGGCACAAAAAAAGGCTTGTCAGAATTTTCCCAAATATATAATCAATTTAATAAAAGATCATGGAATTTTGTTTTAGATTAGGATAGGTAAAAGAGACCTGTGAAAATCATCTCTAATCCAACCCAGTGCACAAAGAATCAGCTAGACCAGGGCTGGGTTTTGAACACCTCCAGAAGTGAAAGATCATAATCTCTATAGGATTTTTTTTCCAGTGTTTTGCCACTATCACAATAAAAACGACTTTTTCTTAGGTTTAGTAGGTGTTTCCTGTGTTTCATTTTGTGTCCATTAATTCCTGTCCTGGCATTGGACATCACTGAGAAGAGCCTGGTTCTGTCTTTGCCGCTCTCTCCATTAAGTGTTTATATACATGGATAAGATTCTCTTGTGCCGTTTTCTTTCCAGGCTGAAGACTCTCAACTTTCTGAACCTCTCCCTGTATGTCAGGTGCTATAGTCAGTCCTTTAATGCTCTTCAGGTCCTTGGCTGGCCTTTCTCTAGATGTGTCTCACCAGGGCTGAGTAGAGAGGAAGGATCACCCCCTCTGGACCACCAGCTGCACTGCAATACAATGCTACCTAACACAGCCCAGCACTTAACTTGTCTGTTCATCATCTCCCTCCCTTGTTCCTAATTTAATCCATGCTCACCACCATGGCAAGATCATTGGTAAATGTGCTGTTGCCTTGCTTAATAATGTGGCTCCCTCCTTAGTTTTCCTCCCCTCTAAGTGGAGTGCCCCTCCAATTCAGAGAATATTTTCTTAAAAGACAAAGCAGAGTGATGCTAAAGCATAAACTAATCTGAGGCACAAGAGGATGGTGTGGAAATAGTTATGCATAACTAACAGAAGACCAGTAGGAGGGATTTTTAATGAATCTGTAAATTCAAGCAGTAATACCCTGCTGAAGAATAGCAAACATAATGGGCTACATGAAAAGGGAAGATAAAGGTGATCCCTGCAATTAAGGGACTCTAAATTTGACTTAAATGCTTTGCAATGTATTGCAACCATTCATAAAAAAAATAATAACTGAGGACACAAAGAAAAATTAGTAAATGTGGTTTTATTAAAGGTGCTATCTTAATCTAACATCTGTATTTTTTAAAGGACTGATATTTTAGATAATGTGAAGTAGTGGATTTAGTACATGCAGATTAAAAAAAACCAACCAAAAAAACCCCAAAACCAAACCAAACCAAACCAAAAAATCACCATAAAACAACCCAAAAGACTAGATACAGTTTTCCATAGGAAATTACTGCTTAAGGAAAGGATGTTGAACACTGATATAAGAAGAGTAGGCTCAAAAAGAGCTGACTGAAGAAAAGACTGCAATGGATTATGTCAAAAGAGATTAATTGGACTGGAGAAGAGGTCCTATTTGTATTCTGTCGTCAGTCTGAGACTGGTTCCACTTAATTTGCCAGTGACCTAGAGATAAGAGTAGGTAAGTGTCCATCCAAACTTTTGGCTGGAAAAACTGGAAGATGTTGCCAATATTAGGGAGGGATGAATCATCACTTTAAGAAAATTGTTGAATCCAGTTGAAAAGTCTAGATGTGGGTTAACATTTAAGAATGCAGAGAGGAAAGCAATGAACTTTGGTATAAACAGGGAAGACACTACTTGAAGGCAGAAGATAAACTACCTGCAGGTAGAGTCCCTGCCCAGTCCTTGTCCTGTACTCATCCCCATGGCGTGAGGCCTGTGGCTGCCCTCCTGCTGACTGGAGTGTGGTGGGACAAGTCCTGGCTGCGAGGATCCATTCTGTCCAAAATCCCAGCCCCCAGGAAGCCACTGGTCTTCATGGCCTGCTGTCACTTGTAGTATTGCATGTAATTCCTGACCATTATGATCATTATACTGACTTTGTCAGTGAACTGTATATTTACATCTTTTTGCGAGTTTTATTACTTCCTAAGCATGCAAAATTACAACAAACATTGTATCCTTAGTTCCTTGGAGCTGATTTAAAAATTTGTGAAAACAAATCCGAGTGTTTTTTGGTATACATTCAGGTTTTAATTGTCTCCCCATTCCACACCTTTTCTGTAAGGAGAAGGGCTGACTCTGCATTTTTAAACTAATCTTGAACTGATCAATATCTAGAGTCCAACTCCTATGATTCTGACAAAAAGAAGAGCAAAATATCACAAAACTCAAGTTAAGAACCATAAGTATCCGTCACATAACATTTTTCACTTTAATCTTAGACCCACTTCCCAATTCAGTCAGCCCCACCTAGTACAGCACTGAAATGTGTCTACATACCAGGGAATAGCACTCGTTCTATGGATGATAATTTCAGGATCTTACTTAAAATTTATGAATTAGGATATGCAATCAGGCCCAGTCTCTGAAGAAATGTGAGATTAAATTTTGAATTGCTATACAGATAGACCACGGGACACAAGATGCCAATTTACACATCTGAAGCCATCAGAGGGAAAATTTGCACAACTTCCTATTTTTCATTTCTAGGCAAAAGATCAGGTATGGAAGATCCAAATCACATTGAGATTTCAGCCATCTTTCGTAAGCATTTCAGCCAATTTTTAAATATTTAAGGTATTTCAATAATCTCAGAGATGTTTACCCTGCAGAATCATTTTAAGCTGTATCTTCCTTTTTCCTTAGTTCAAACCTCATTCCTCCTTCCATTAGGGATCAGAATGTATGTTGCTAATGAAGCCTATTTTTTAAAACCACAGGTAGAGATGGACAACAGTGAAAATTATGTAAATGTATTACAGTTTGAATACTCATCCTCTAAAGACTTCTTTGCATATGCCAAATTCTTTTTTTTCTGTAAAGAATCACTGGATTTTAATCGAATTTCATTCCTTCACCCTCAGTTGGATTTGAACCATGAAACTATGTTGCAAGGCTTTTCATCTTTCATTAAACCCCAGCGCATATGCAGTCCAAGGCATTCTCTCCTGTCAAAACATGGAATTTTGTAGCGGGATCAGGAAATGGCATGACATTCTTCATTCACCAACCAAATTTGACATTCAAATTATAACATACCTCCATGCTGCACTGGTTTAAGTTTTGTGTTTCTCTGTGTGTCAATCTTTTTTCTTCTTCTTCATTTTCATCTCTCTCTCAAGTCAGAGATGATGGAGGGCTAGGGAGGGCCCAGAAATCAACTTACTGAAAAGGTCTGCTTTGCAGACTTGTGCATTACTTTATGCTAAATATACATGGGATTTAAATTGTGACATCTAATTCTAGTGAAATGTGAACACGAAATGAACAATATCAATTTGTTCCCATCAAAAGGGTAATAATGAGACCAAAAAGTAGTACAAATATACTGTAGAGTCATTAAAATTTTAAATCTTTGGTGTTATGGTCTGCAAAAGTCGTGCTACTAGTGAGCACGGTATTTTATCAAGTCCATTTTATTTGCTTTAGAATAAAAATCAACAATTCAGGATTTAATTCCAATTCTGAAGGAATACTTGACTCTTGATTACAATTTCAATTACCTGCATTCCCTAACTGTTGAGTTGTACTTATTACTACCAAGTTCTTTGCTTTTCTATTCATTACATATAATTGCTACTTACACTTTTTTCTCCTATTATGTTTTTTAGCCTGGCTTTCTACAGAAAAGAAAGCTTCTGTAATCACTCTGTGATTGTGTGTTTGTGGAGGGGGTTTGTTTCATGCATTTCCTAAGAAAAAAAATAGATTTAACCTATTGGTTATTCTGAAAGAAATTTGACATATGCAGAAATGTTGTAGAGTTACTAAGTTCCTGTATGTTTTATGAAATAGAAATTCGCATAGAGGCTTGGATCTCATTAAGAGAAAAACTTCTTTGGAAATTCATTTATTCCTAGATAGCGCAAAATCTTCTTTGGTGAACTCTTTTCTGAATGACCTGGAAGAACAGCTTCAATCAGAGATCACACAGTACTTCATACAATGTCATTGGGAAACCAAGTTTCATCAGGTCAATTGATTTTAGCTGAGAAAAACTTCTTTTGGAGTGCAGAAACTTGCAGGGTGTTTTGTGGTGATATAAAAGAAAAGCTTTCAATATATCTTCCACATTTTAGAAAAATCTTGTCTTGTCTAATTCATTTCTATGTCATTCCATGAAAATGTCATAAGAAAAATGTATTTGTAACTGCAAAACCATTTAAAAAATAACCAATAAATATAAATGGGAAATTAAAGATCACATAAGAAAACTAATAGATTAATTGATAAGAAATGTCAAATCTATTTTTCTATTATTGTTCCTAGTAATGAAGAAAAAGAGGAGAAATACTGAGAAATGGTATTTGAAGAGAATAACATCTGAGGGATTTTTAAAACCTGAGCCAAAGAGACACAAAATAAGTTTTAGAATTACCATAATGAGTATTACTTGTTTTGCTAAGGATAATTATGATCCCATCACCGAACTCAGAAGACAAACAAATATAGAAGAAAGAGACATAGAATGTACAATAAGAGGGATTGTAAACACAAAATATGTTACTTTTTAAACATCTCATTTGAAGAGGATACTTGATGACATTCAGAAATGCAATTACTTCCTTTCTTGAAAACTGCTAATGGTCTTTTGCTCAGCAAGCTATGCCTCAGGAAGAAAAAGGAATTATAAATTACTTTGCTCTCATGACATCAGAAGGGTAAAATAGACAGTATACATATAGATTGACATCTGCACTCTGTGAATAAAGTGATTAAAGCTTCTTTATGGCATTCCTTTTCTCACAGAAGTTCAAGTTCTGTGCCAAAAAGGAGACTGTTGCCCCTAACATTGCCTGGATTTATATTTCTAGCAGAATAGTGTACTTCAAATATCATTCAGAAGCTTTCCTTGATTTTGTTGGGGTTTTTTTGGTTTTTTTTGTGTTTTTGCTTTTTGATTTGCTTTTGTTTGTTTGTTTGTGTTTTTAATATTTTGAGTTTTTTAAAATTTCCATTGTTATTGTTATTAGTTTAAAGAATGGCTTTTAACTTGAAAGCAAATGTCAATAGTTCTGTAGAGCATTAATCTAATCTGCATAGGTGCTCTGGAATTTTGCAAGTTGCTCATCCTATCAACATTCTCATGTTCTATGGAAGTAAGGTCCAGGGATATGGAACAGATGCTTTAATAGCTGCGTCTAAATATCTGTGCTCCCAGAACTGGTACACCATAAAGAAAGTAGTCGGGCCCTCGGGAATTGCTAGGCACACCTGCATAAGGATACACAAAGGAAGAAATAGGAAGGGAGAAAGAAAGAAAGACTGGTGGCCCTCCTTTGACATGAGTATCTTAACTGTTCATCCATGACACTGCACTTATTGTTATTTTTTTCTCTGGCCCAACAAATGCTCTCCAAAAAAGCAGGAGGACCACAGGCTCATTTACCCTGTATTCGCTTCCAAGCAATCAACATGAACCAGCCAAGCACTACAAACTATGTAAGAATATCTTCTCAGAATGGATGCTGTTAGAATGAAAAAATGAGCTTTCCAAATCTCTTAAATAAAATGCCAGATTAGAAAGCAGCTCTTTTGCTACAGAGGTATGAGAATGGATCCTCCACTCCTTTCTCCAAGAGCAGATATTGTGCAGAGGACAAATAGGTTTCGCTGCATGGAGGAGCAAAAAAGATGCAACATATGATCAGTGTCAGCTGAAGCTCCAGTCCCTTGCTGCAGCCTTCAAAATCAAGTGAAGTTTGTGGCTACCCAGAGGCTATTCTAACTAGAGGAACATAACCATCACACCTTGGAGGGGCACACAAAAGTGTCTTTAAACTATACTTCTCTTATCTCCTGTGCTATTATTTTTCCGCAGGCTTGCAATAAACAAAACCAGTCCTGCTTACCTGTTACTTTTACCCATTAAAACCAGGTAAAATGTTTAATTCAAGGTAAGCAAGAGGGAGTCAAACTCACTATAGCCTCAATAATTCACCAGAAGCCCAAGCAAAACATAATTCAGTGCAAAATTAAACATTTTACAATTGCAGACCAAGTTTTATATATTTGAAGATCCTGACTCCTCACTGCATTATGCAGCACCGCGGCTGTCAAACAGCAGGAGCACCGCTGAGAGTCATTCTCTAGGTGTTGTGCTAGCTCCATAAAATGTGTCTTAACAACTCCTTTCCTAATGATTTCCAACACAGTGTGCTACAATGGGAAGACACTGAGCCAGCAGGTCAGCATTAATCATTTCCTCATGGACACCGCTACGGAGGGACACCACTGAAATTAGTTTAATAGCTCACAAAAATAACCAGTATAACCAGAGGAGTGTCCCTAGTGTTCAATCACATACTTTAATGGAATTGTCAAACACTTTGTCTAGCTCTGCTGCCTGGCACCTGGATTTGCCATTCATGCACATGCTTAGGGACCATGAACAGCCATAAAACCAGACCTTGCCATTCATGTGGGGGTAACACTCTATAGCAGTAGCTGCAGAGGAAAGAGCTGCAGATTCAGATGTTATGAGCTTATACAATCTTTTGCTTTTACCTAGAAGATAATTGGAAGAATAGAGCAGAAAATTTGTGTTTAATCGTATCAGAGCCACTGCAACCCACTGGTGATTTAACTCCTCCCTTCAAAGCAATGGTGTTGAACATATGTTAAACCTGCAACATCATTGATGCCATACTTAATTGTCTCCTCTGTTTCTAAAAGGTCTCTTTATGAGCATTTCTGTGCTGTATGAGGACTCAGATTCTCAAGCTCCATGCTGGTTCATTCCACTACCTGTTTATTACATGTAATTAGAGAATGTAACACTGACTCAAAAGTGCTGGAATGCCTTGAAAATCACAAATATATTCTTTTTTTCTGGGCATATAGGCAGTAAGCTCTACAATTTTCCTAATTGCCTGAGACCTTTTTCATTTTTTACCTTTTTTCCCATCAAACAAACGTGAATCTCTTACAGAGATTATAAATCCTGGCTTTATGCTTGAGTTTTCATTAGATTTCTGGTAGAAATCTAACAGGCAAACACCACACTTGTGAGAAGAAGTGTACAAAAGCATGAATTTATTCCTATATTTTATTTTATATAGAGAACACATAATGAGGAACAAATATGTAATAGAATATAATGAGCTACCCAGGATTGCAGGGCTTGTCAGAACAGTTTTCTTTTTAATTTTAGATCACCTATAGATATGTTTAAAATTTCGGAAAGGTACAGAGCTGCAAGTGCTCCAGAAGACTCTTAATATTAAAAGAGCCAGGCTCATACACTTGGCTGTGAGAGTGTAGGCCTAGAGGTGGATGGAGAAGTGATCCAGATGACTTTTAGATCTACTTAGGTTTTCCTCATAGTGTAAAGGATGCTTAGTGTATGGGATAGTCAATCTCTGAGACCTCTGCACATGTACCTACATTTACATGTGTGAATGTGAAGACAGCACATGAATATTTGTTGTGGAGTTCTGTGGAGATACAAGGATACATCTGATGGAAGGATACCCCCAATAGGAGTAGTCTTTTGGAGCAAGACCTGTGTAAAGATGCATCATTTTGGCAGTTAAATGCAGAAAAGCAAAATGTCACAGGACAAGAACAAGTGGTTACTCGTTTATAAATGGATGCAATCTTCCAAATACTTAAGAAAAACAAGCATAAAACCAACTCTGATGAGGAATCTAAGTAATGTTGCTCTGAGTTGAGGCAAATTTTCAACTTTTTTGTTTTTGAGCGTGAGGAGTTCATGCTCATGCATGACTTACTGATACCATTCCTTACTTTCTTTCATAGCCCAAGTACCAACCTGCCAAATAGAGTCTCTGTGTTCTTTGGTCACAAGTATTTGCCCTCTGCTTGGTAGCCGTGATGGATTCCTAATGTCATGAGTCAAATGTTGGAGAATGTTCTATCAGATTCTAACAATGCAATGGCATTCATGAAGCTGTGCATCAAGCTCGGTCAGAAACCTAAGCTGGGAGAAATAGATGATGTCCAAAACAAACTTTACAACGACATGGAGCTACGTTTTCCTTGCACAGGTGATGCATAAGATATCACTCCAAGGCAGGAGAGTTAAAAATGTTACACTTTAGTAAAAATATCTTAGCTCTAGAAAAGAGAGACCATTGCTGCTACAGGAGCTCTGTTCTGAATCCAAACTCTTCTGTCCCGTTCATCTCAAGACGTGTGAATCATAGGGGTCTAATATGGAAGAAGAATTCCACCATTGCTATCAGTAAGAAGTGATATCTTACTGTGTGCTGTTTTGGGCATCACAATATAAGACATTAAGGTACTAGACAGCATTCAAAGAAGAGCAAAGAACATAGTGAAGGCTCTGGACAGGAAGATTTATGAGGCACAGCTGAGGTCATTTAGTCTGTTCAGCCTAGAGAAGAGGAGACTGAGAGAAGACCCCACTGCAGTCTGCATCTTCCTCATGCGGGGAAGAGGAGGGGCAGGCATTGATCTCTCTCTGTGGCAATCAGTGACAGAACCCAAGGAAATGGCTTGAAACTGTCAGTGGGGATTTAGGCTGGATACTGGGAAAAGGTTCTTCACCCAGAGGGTGGCTGGGCACTGGAACAGGCTCCCCAGGGAAGTGCTCACAGAACCAAGTCTGACAGAGTTCCAGAAGCACTTGGACAATGCTCTCAGGCACATTGTATGACTGAGGGTTGTCCTGTGGAGGGCCAGTGGACTCAGTGGAGGTGGACTCTATTCTTTTAAGTGTCTTCCACCTCAGAATATTCCATGATTCTATGATCTTTGTTAGCAGAATCTTGAAGCCCAGTTTATTCAAATACATGGGCAGGATAGAATACCAAAGAGGGTACAAATTCTGTGGTTGTTTCTTTCTTTTTCTTATGCCTTTACATTGTCTATGTAGGGATTTCAACCTCACAGCTCCTATGAAAGTCATCCCATATAACTTCAGCTCAAATATCCAAGCTCCCTGCAAATCATAACCCTTCACCCAGCTTTGATTCTATTTTCTGCTCATCCCTACAGAGTCTGAGGACTGAGCTGGTAAGTGATGACATCTGCAGTTTTTCCACAAACAGCAGCTTTACAGCTTTCTAGGTTCCTGTTGCTTGATCCTCATAACTGAATAACTACTTTAAATGAGAATCAGGTTTCAGACTAATGCAAACACCTTCCATCACTGAGCATTTTTATAGGACCATGGCTAATGTTGGACAGAAAGCAAGAGATAATGGAATGATTTCACCATCCTTGGCCCCTTTGTGCTACTGGAATGATATTATTTCCATGATGTTCTTTTTCTCTATTACGCAACTGGTACCTGAAGAATCTATAAAAACAGAAGGGTGCAGAAAATACCGTAGAGTTGTATGAAGATGGCAAACACAGAATATATACTATCTTTCCAATTATTGCAATTTTGCTTGGGTATTAGAAAAAGTTGATTAAAGAAGTAAACTTTTCACACGCACCCTCCCCATCAAAAGAAACAATTTATCTTCTTGCTCTCAAAGATAAGGATCTTATTGATTAACACAACACCTCTTTTTCCAATCAGCCCCTAGAAAATGTTTTAAAAATTAAGATATTTCATTTAGGGCCTGATCCTGTGCCTCACCTGACCTGATTCCTCCTTTGCAATGCAGAGGTATTAAGTGTGTTTAATTTTCAAAATGGGTAAAAAACCCACATTAAAGCCAGAAAAAATGTTCCATAGTATGTATCTCATTAGTGTCTAAACATGAGTCAAATTTTCAAATTCAAAGTGAGCCAAGTTGAGGAAGAAAAAGGCCAAATTAAGTTCAACATTGAATCTAAGTTAAAAGTTTAGTTTTTCTGGATTTCAGGCAGAGCAAAGAAAAAAATTTGACAGTTTCAGATGCATTTTTCTTTAAGCTTTAGCACTTTAAAGTTCATATCACATAGATGACTAGGTGGTGTAATGTTGATTTGCAACCGTTTCAGTTGCCAGTTTTTTCCCTCAAGAGGTTTTCTTTTTCTTTCATTCTTTTCATTTTTCTTTTCTTTTTTTTTTCCTGCCAGATCATACAAATCAATGCTTATTCCAAACATGAAAAGCACTGTTTTGAAAACCAGTTAAGGTTGCCAAGGAAACCACGGTGTTGTCACTCTCACATCATTTACAAAACCTATGCACTTTATGGCAAGGAAATGAATAGTTAAAGGCATTATAAATCTTATACTGACAAAACAATGAACACATGCATTATTTTCTTTGGGAATATAGAAATGGAAAGACAAAACCTCTGATCCTAAGAATCCAAGAACATGTGGGTTTCCCTTGAAAGTTAACAGTAAATTCCTTTTAGCTATAAGCAATGAATAGATGCTTTTTCTAAGTTTCAACCGGCTAGAAATAAGTTCAGAAGAACTTATGAACTCAATGTTTTAATAAAATGACCACCCAGCTAGAAAGAGGTCATCTTTGCTTTGTACAGGAATGCTGTGAATATGCTTTGATTATGAAAATTAAGCCAAAGGCATCTCAAGCTGTGCAGCCAAACTGGGCTGCCCGTGTTTGGATTAAATTAGAGCCCACACTCAAATATATTGATAATTGTGCCTCATCTTGTTCCCACTCAAGTAGGTGGTCAAAGAAAAATCTAGCTGACTTCAAAGAGGGAAATGTTATGTCCACACTTCCTACCAAAATATATGACAACAGGATTAATTCAAAATGCAACAGCATTTTCCATTGCCGTGGGGCAGTAGTTTAACAAGTTTGATTGTTTAAAAAATGTTATAAGAGGAGAATAAAATCACATTTTAAAGGTTACCGCAGATATAGAAGGGCTAATGGTTTTCCACTGCAGTTTTGAAGAATATGCACAACCCTCAAAGTCTTTGTTATGTTATTTGCCATGTTTTCCAGATATTTGCTGAGTGGAAAAAAAAAAAGGGTATTTGTACGAGCTTTTCCTTGACACTTATCCATATTTCATTCTTGTGTCCCAATCTTGGTTGAAATATTTAAATTCTTTTCAGATTCAGCCCTTTCCCATACGATATTTGTTTCCATCCAGGCACAGTTCTTGACCTTGGCTGCTTATATTCTTCCTCCTTTAATCTCTTTCCACTGGATTTAGTTTTGGGGTTCAACCTCAGATCCAAAGAAACAAGCTTTTACCTCAACCTTAGCTCTCTTATTTCAGCTTTAACCTCCTTTGAAACCTTACTAGAAAGTAGGTTCTGCCCATCTTTTACGAGACCAAACGTCCCACTTGTTGAACTGTTTGACACGACTGGCAATTTGTGCGATGGCAAGAGTGTGTGGAGCTTGTACACAGTGAGCTGATGTGAGGTGTGGTGATACCTGTGCTAACCTAAACTTCACCTGTAGTTTTAGACTTTACTACTATATCTCATTCCATCCTTAAATTTCTACCTTGGTTTAACTTTCATATTGGACTTAGGATTTCCTTGATTTCTTCCAAACTGTACTAATATTTCTATCCAAGTAGAAGCAGGAACATCTGTTTGTTATGTGGATGGAGACTTACCAATATGCATCGGCAGGATGGGTGGATAAACACGCACAGCAGCTTCTGGGGGCTTGCATTTCTCCTGCACTGGAGGTCAACAGCAGACCCCTCCATGGAATCATAGAATCATAACACCATTAATGTAATAAAGGACCTCTAATATCCTCAAGTCCATCACAGTGCTGTATCATAATTTATTTATAACTCTGCTCCTCTCTTCTTTTTCAGAATCCACTACTGTATGTCCCATTCTAGGGAGCTGCTGAGCGGTTGCAGCCTGCAGAGGAAGGACTTCCTGGAGTCAAAAGTGCTGAGGTCACTGGTCTTTGTAATGACTTAATAAATAATGCTCTTCTTTATGCTTAACCTCCACCCCAAATAGCCAAACATAAGTGAAATTTATGCTTACTGTTTGTTCAGCTCTTCAACAGTTAGTGGAAGGAAATAGCACATCTCTGCAGGAAGGTGCTTTAGCTGTGCTTTCCATCCTGTGCTAATACACATAACCCTTAGACAGCAAATAGTAAGATAAAATAACCTATTGATGATGGACTTTTCTATAAGGCAGTGAGGACACAGGACACAGTAGTTAATTTCTGGTGAGTTAATAGAATGAGCATATAAACCAGGTTAAATAAGAGCAAATGATGTTGAAAGAGGAGTTTAAAAAGTAAAGCAATTAAAATGATTGGGTGTAAAACATTACATAGCAATGAAACTAACTGTAAATACACTGTTTTTTTGAATCTGAAATGTTAGAATCATAGAAAGGTTTGAGTTGGAAGTGACCTTCAAAGGCCATCTAGTCCAACTGCCGCTGCACTGAGGAGGGACAACTTCAACATATAGAGACACGTGCTCTGGATTAGCTGTTAGAATTATTTCAAAAGCTTGCAACTAAACCCATTTCCAAGCACCAACCCTGCATTTCCCACCAGAAGCCTGTGTGTTGTGCCAGCTGTTTGTAAGATTACTGCAGAAACAGGGTAAGATTTTTGATTATTATTTGTGGAATGGAAAATGTTAAATTTCTTAATATTTTTTGAGTAAACTAAAATCAGTTATAATCTTGCCCTCCTACAGAGTTTGCACAGAAAGATGATTCTTGGAGAAGCTGCTTCATCTGATCTTAGCCTAAATCTTCAACTGATGGAGTAGCTTGTCTTATTTCTTCCCACTGAGTAATGGGTGAGTCTGGGCAGCTGCCTTAAAAGATATCTAAAGATATATGGGAAGGCTTGCTCCTGTCATGAAAGAGTTTATTAGTGGTAGAACATCAATATATTTCATTTACTACTAGTGAAAGGGGAGCGTAACAGTCTCAGTGCCTATGAAAAATATTTAATTATCTCAAAGGGTAAAGGACAGCTGTTGAAAATTAAGAAAGGAATGCAGAGAAAATGTGTGAACTTATTACATATTATTTTAAATACAAAATTATTACTGGTAGCATGAGTTCTGTATTTTCATCCAAAATATACTTCAAAATTTTCAACAATTTAAGTTCCTTTATACCACTTTTTCTTATAAAGTTAAGTCTAAGGAAATTAAAATGCAATAAATTATATAAATTTCTCAAGAGAAGATGAATAAGAATGCAGGAGAAAATGTCATAGGGTAAGATAAATGCCATGTGAACCAACATCTTGTCATAAAAATCATCATTATGAATACAAACAAGTTTTGCAGTGCCCGCTATATCTGTTGTAGCAACAGATGTGATTTTACTGAAGGAATTTAAAGTGATTAATCTTTTAGATTCTCCCATCATCTCTGGTGTTGAGGTGTTCACTCCCAGATCAAGTGATGAAGCAACATCTGCATGCTGCTGCAGCAGAGATCCACCTGGAGTTTTGATCTTCTACAGGTAACGTAGAACCCACCCCTAAATTAAAGTCAGTGCAGTGATAAGACAAGGGGTAATGGTTTTAAAGTGAAAGAAGATAGATTAAAATAAGATATTGGAACGAAATTCTTCCCTGTGAGGGTGGTGAGGCACTGGCACAGGTTGCCCAGAGAAGCTGTGGATGCCCCATCCCTGGAAGTGTCCAAGGCCAGGTTGGATGGGGCTCTGAGCAACCTGGTCTAGTGGCAGGTGTCCCTGTCCATGGCAGGAGGCTTGAAAACAGATAATCTTTAAGATCCCTTTCAAATCAAATCATTCTTTGATTCTGTGATTTTACCTGATAGAAAGCATATTAAAACTTGTGGAAGCTCACTGGTAATGTAAACATTTGTCTACTAAGCTTTGATGATCCAGTCAACTTCCATGAAGAATTAAAGAAATGCACCTACTATGCACAACATTAGAGAATTCCTTCCTGTCAGCTTGAGCAAAATGCCAGCTATTCGAGCTATATTCAGGCTCTTCAGTGTAACCCACTTAAATATACATTTGACACAGTATCCATTAATCTTACAAAGCACATCTTGAGTTACTCAATCTTGTGACATAATGGATTCCTTTCCTACACCTCGGATGAGCAATCAAACAGAGATTGACTTTCTTCATTTAGTCAAATAGATTTATCTAAGCTGTGTTTCAAATGACTACATTAAGTAGGGCAATGTGGGCTTTTTATGTCTGAAGAAAAATCCATTTAATAGAACTGTTCCTTTGATTTTAGAGAGAGAATTACTATCAAAACACTGGACTCTTTCCTCTGTAGTTTTTTGTTATAATGATCTCGACAGTCTTATCTGCCTGTACAGCAATTGAGGATATTAATACTCCTGTGACATGTCTGCAATAAAGTATGTTCTTGGACAGAGGAGACAAAGAGAGTCCCCATATGAGGCCATTTATGTACTATGGTATGTGTGGTGATGAGGACAGTGAACAAATGCCCTTTTGTTATTATGTTACAGAAATTATTTTCATGAAGGATTAATTCATTAAAAGCAACAAAAGGACATTTTTTTCTTACTCATAATTAATTATGGGTAGATAAGTGTTCTGTGCTATAGAGAAGCGTAATTAGCTTGCAGCAAGGGAATTTAACCACTCCATTGCACTGTAGAGGTGATGAAGATAGAAACTCCCCAGGCTGTTTGTAATCTGGAGCCCTCTGCTAAACCTCTCAACTCCTTGTCAGGACCCTATTATAACAGAAAACTCAATGACATTTTATCAGGAGAAAAAATCTCAAAGGTGAGAGAAAGAAAATTCCTTGAGATTTTCCCAGAGGCATTCTCAGAAGTGCAGGTAAATTCATATTTATTAATTCAATATGAGTCTAATATGTTTCACTTCATTTTACAGGTGAATTTTGATTTGAAATATGATCACTGGAGATTCTCTGCATTGTATAAAGGAATCTATTACAAACTTACCTAATACAATTTGAACACTAACAGTGGTTACTTTTTCTAATATAACTTTTCTATGAATCCAGAATTCCAAGTAGACAACATGAAAATATTTTGCATTTTCTTTTGTTTGTAATGTTCATAATGTTAAAGCAGAGGAAAACTCTTTCTTATCAAACATTACACAGTGATCTTAGAGCAGTAAAACAGAGTACTGAGCTGAGAGTTAAGGATTTCCTGAGCTCTGCTGGTGAAGCCTTGGTTTGTGTGGAAAGTGGATTCCCACACCACGTCCTCACCTTTGTGAGGATTTCTAGTCCATCTTCTAGCTCAGTGTCAGAGAAACACATTGCCTGACATTTGGTAGATATGAGAATACTTGAAGGACTATTGAGTCATAAAATTGAGATTTTAGGACTGCGTAGCACATGAGAACATAGGAAGTGCCAAATATATTTGCATCATGGTCCTTATGATTTTATCCCACCTTTCTTGAGCTTTGAGCCCTAAAGGCTTTCTGTGGGATCTCTGTGAAGAATGTAGTTGGCGGATTGTCATATCCACACTGAGCAGGAAAATACAGAAGAGTGGTAAATCCATGACCATCTAGAAGAATGGACTCTGAATCTGAGAGAATCCTGAATCAAGGGACCACAAATAAACACCTCTTCTGACAGAAAATGTAACTTAAACTGAATTAATAAAATGGAGTGTTAGTGCCATGCCCCTACCCCAAAAATATTTAGTGGAGTCCCTGCTCTTCGTGACTGAGCAGAGACCACATTTCTGTGACTTCTAGAATGTTCCATACATTCACGACAAAGACCAGTTCTACATCAGGGATGGCAATATTGGTGTGCCTTCATTCCAAAAAGAAAACCATCAGAAATTCCAGGGCACTAACAAAACAGAGTGAAGGACTTGTTTCTAAAACTACTGTGTTTTGTTTCCGACTTCTTGAACTACACTAATATCTTGGTGTAGAGTAAGTCAGATATTAAGAATCATTAAGTCAGATATTAAACCTTAATCACAGTCTCTAAGAAGGAAGCTACCCTCATACTACCATATTCTAAAAAAACTCCCAGAAAACCCACAAAAATTCTCTTGTAATATTTTATTCATAATAGGGAGAATGTTATTTACTAGTAGGATACAAAGCATAAAATGACAACTATTTCTCTTGAAATCTTACAAAATTATGTTGATAAAGAACAAATTGAATAGGTTGTTTATATTTCCAATGAAGAAAATCTCCAGTGACCTTACCATGAGCCTAGGAAATTAAGAAATCATCATTGCTGCAAGTATGCATCTACATCATCATCAGGCTTTCTTTTTAAATCATTTCAAGTACTGACAAGGTCTAAACCTAGCTGATTATTAACACCTGATAGGATTATATGTTTCCTGAAAACCTAGTATTTGGAAACAATGGACAAAACAGCTATCATAGTCAGGAAGTCTTACCTGTAAGACTTTCAAAGTACTTAATCTAAAGGCAGCTGGAAAACTAATCTAAAACCTAGTCTAAAAGTGCCTTCAATATAATATTGTGGTGCCACAACCCAAAACTATTTCTCAGTGTCAAATAACATGAACTCCATATTGTGAGTCCCTATTTTGAGGGTCATTAAACAGCACCAGCACATCAGTAGTACAGTGATTTACATCCAGTGATGTTCTGACCCACATAATCAAATGAAATTGTAATGCTAGCAACTGAAAAGCGCCAATAAAGCTGAAGATCAAGAAAACTGAAAATTATTAATTTAAACTGAAACCTTGTCTTGGAAATTAGCAATACTGTGTGCAATTATTTTTTTTGAAAGAAGCAGCTTATATTAACTGTGATGAGAAATAAATAGATGGTTTGCATAACAGCCAAGGCACAGTTAATATTATTTCAGTTAATGACAATTGTGATTTGGAAGAGTAAGACCGTTTGAACTTGACTGACCATGAAGGTGTCCTTACAGCTGCAGTGGCTGGTCAAAGCAGGCAGATTTGTCTTGTTCACTTATTTCCTTTCTGTACTCCACAACCCTTTTCTTATTTACATTTGAAAGCTAATTCAGATGATTTGGGTTAAAAAAAACAAAAAACCTACAGAGTAATGCTGAACAAACTATAAAGCGTTTGAAAAAACATACACTAGTTATACAAGCTGCTTTCCTTTCCCAGATCAGCAATATGAAGGGATTTCACTAGTCCAGCAATATCACATTCTTTTGTCAAGACCCATGCCACTGCTTCACAAGGCCCTGTAAAAAAAAAAATCCATAGACACTGCTTGATAATAGCCTTCATAACGCTGACCCCAATAAAATATATATTTTCTTTGAAGGGCGGACAGCAGTCTTCAAGATTTATTGTACAGCACTATCTTGTTCTAAGGTAAACCTCAAGTGTAAGATACCACTAGAATCTGGTACTAAACCAGTGATGTCTTTTCTAGCAGCCCTGGGGATCAACAACTTTGGAACAGGAAAGAAAGTAAAAAAGTAAAATTGGAAGTCACAACTTTCTAAGTAATCAAAGGATATCTTATTATTACGTACACAAACAACTCTAAAGAGAGCTTCAGATTTTGAGGAAGATATATTGGCCTTGGAAGATCCTCTCTTGCACCATTGATTACACAGCTTGCAAAAGCTCAATTCTTGCAGATATTCAACACTCTACTGGCCAAGTCTACAATAACACAATCTAATTTTAAACTGAGATCCAGCTTTGAGAGAATAATAGATTCAAAATCATAGAACACAAATCATAGATTGGGTTGAGGTGGAAGAGATCTTAAAAGTCTTCCAGTTCCAGCCTCTCACCATGGGCAGGGACACCTTTCACTACACTGGGTTGCTCAGAACTGTATCTAATCTGGTCTTGAACATCTTCAGGTGTTCAAGAGGAACTGGTGTGATTGGTTTTGGAAGTAGGTTGATCAGGTGATTTCAAGATGACCTTTCAAGATTCTTTTCCCTTTCTGGGTACTTGCATCAGTATCCAGGGATAGGCAGACTGAACCTGTGACTGTGAGTGGAGCACAGAGACCAGAAACCTAAACCTGCAGGAAAAGGAAGAATGTAATTTTTTTTTTCCTAAATGGGTAATACTTTATTACTGTCACATAACTGTAGTTAGGGGTAAAAATCTTTCAATCATACAATAAAGTGCTCTTAGCATCACAATAGGATATGTGGTCAGAAAGATCATGCACAACCTTTCCTTTACAATGGAAATGAGAATTCTTTTTCAAAGAGCACTGTTAAATTATTTATTATTATAAATTATTCAACAGCAGAATAGGCTGTATATAGATTTTTTAAAAGGAATATTTCATTAATATGACAAATTACATCTTTAGCCGTGAAACGCTTAGTTACCTCCATGAATTTAGTTGGGAAAGATACACAATTTTATACTTCACACTGTGGCACTTTATTCAGTAGAACTAGTTAAAAAACATGGGATCCAAGCATCTATGGGTGCAAGCATGTACATTTCAAGGATTAATTAAAGTTTATTCATTTTACTTTCACATAATAAATACAGATTAATGCCTGTTGGCTTCACTTCATTTCCTTTCACTTTTTTATCTAAATGGACTTACTCTGATGTGTAAATCAGAATCACAGAATCAAAGAATGTTTTGGAATGGACCTTAAAGACCATCTAGTCCCAACCCCCCTGCCATGGGAGGGATGCCTTCCACTACACCAGGCTGCTCAGGGCCCCATCCCACTTGGCCTTGAACAGTTCCAGGGATGGGGCATCCACAACTTCTCTGGGCAACCTCTGCCAGTGCCTCACCACCCTCACTGTAAAGAATTTCTTACTAATATCCAAACCCACTCTCTTTCAGTCTAAAGCTATTCCCAGGTCAGGGAATGACCTAGGTAGGGATCATTGATTGTACTTATCACTTTGATACTACCTTGATATGAAAAAAGACAATTAGATTAAAAATAAATCTCAAATTACTGACTTATAGGTGACTATTATTTCCCAGGACACTTTAAACATAAGGATTTATGGCAATGCCCTGAATTTCTTAGTGATCTGCTTGTAGTCCCAGCTGTGGATAGAAAAGTGACATTCTTGGAATCTTGTTGACATTAATTCTTCAGAAATCAAATATTTTTTTTTCTTTCCTAATTAATATGTTTTAAAGTGTATGTAGTTTAAGTATGCCACAACAACACAGTTGTGGAAATTTACCACGTGTGTATTCTCAGGTCCTCCAAATGTGAAGGAAACCATTAAGGGATTTTTTTTTTTTTGAGTGTTAAGCTGATGAATCTGGGGGAGAGAGAATGGCTTAGATTATACATCAGTGCATAATTCAGTTTAAGTGGCTTAAGTAAAAAAATTGAAGCTATGTACACTATATTCAGCCTGCATGTAGTCCTGTGCTCATCACCTCAATTTATGTCAGTGCAGGTATATATACCGACAGTTTCCTAAAGTTTAATCAGCCAATACTTTCTGTGCATTTGCAGTTGTTAAAAGAAACATGGAACACTAATGGATAGAGATTTTACTACTACTACTAAATTAATTTTATTTAAAGGCATTTTAAGAGTGCTACATATATTTTGGTTTAAGGAGCACTCAGGGCTCAAGTGTTTTTATCATGCTACTTTTGTGGAAAGGTTTTGCAGTCTTTTTGAAAAGGTTTGCTGCTCCTAATTTACTGCAGCATTGTTCACTTCTATCTGACATGCTGCTGATTTAAATATTTTAACCATGAGATGCAGGTCAAGGTGTACTGTTAATTATAAAAATTCTATTGTTGTTTTTTCCTTTGTAAAAGCTCTGTAATAGAAAAAAGATGAAAGGCAGCACAGCTGGCAGTGAGCTAGCATGAAAACACTTCTTTCCTTCTTCAAAGGCCTTGTTTACAAAATGTAAGGTCATTTTGGTTGGAATTGAAAATATGAGCACGTTAAGGTAGCTCCAAGGAATCACTCTGAAGGCAAACTAAACTTCAATTAAATGTCTTTTTTTCCTCCTTTTTCTTTTTCTTGGATTGAGAGCAATTGGAAAACTTATGGAACAACACTAAACTTCACATCCTCTTTCAAGGTGTTTTATGTAGATACATACACAATGAATTGCAGTTATTGGTTAGGAACAAAAGAGTGACAAGTTTTTACCATGACTTTCACCTCGCATACCTGCTTCAAATCCAGTGGCACAATAATTTGTAAGCCTTCAGAACTGTTTGCTTTTGTCTCTAAAAGTATATCAGTGCTCTGATTATGCAGGCAGGTTAAATTACCTGTTCGAGCTAAGCACTCACCAAATAATCAACCTATTTTTGTTTTGATTGGCCATGCCAGCAGATTAAGCTGCTAATATAGAAAAAGACAGATGTCAATCACTGCAGCATCTTAACAATCTGCTAATGACTAAGCTTATGCACTTTAATAATCCTGCTTATTTTAATAGTAAGGGGTAGAAAAGATGAAAGAAAAACTGATTAGAGCAATGAATTGCTTATTTTAAAAGATGTGATTTTAGCATAAATCTATTTTTTGAACCAGCTTGTGCTTGATTGCATGTAATTTTTTTTACTGGTGTGGTACTAGTAGTAATTTTACTTGGAAGAAAAAACAATAAAGACACACAGCAGAAGTAACAAAATAAAATACACAAAAAGCAACTGAAAAGGAACTTTTAAAAAATATATTCAAACTCAGCTTTTTAAGAAAGCTTACTTCTGTCTTTACTTATTAAGAATTGCAAAGTAAAGAGATGTGATGGGGTAAAGTCAAGATTCCCACTTTTGACAATCAACATAAGAGTTTTAGTATCAAAAGGGAATATGAGCTCCTAGCAGAGTGATTATATTGGGTGCCATTTAGGTAGCTAGTCTTCTTACATATGTGATGGGCACATCAAACTGGGAGAGGCAGCTTCATTTTAATTTTTTTTCTCTTTTTTGTTGTTGGTTTTTTGATTGCAGATCATATACAGCAGCCAGGATGTTGGAAACAGTGATGTCATTAATTCCACGCTTTTGGAACAGAGTTGTAGCAAGAGTAAGCTATTAGTCACCTCCTTCTGTACATATTTCAGTTTGTCTGATTTGCTGCTGCATGCTGTTCAAACATGCAATTTGGATGAGTCACCATCCCTGGAGGTATTTAAAAGATGTCTAGATGGCGCACTGAGGAACATGGTGCAGTGGTGGAGTGGCAGTGCTTGGTTGATGGCTGAACTCCACTACCTTGAAGGTGTTTTCTCACTTAAATGACTCTGTGATTATATAGACTTTTCCTGTAGCACCACAAAAGCTTAAGTGTTTATATATGACCACATTACACAGGAGTATTTAGATGTGTGCACTGGTGCTATGCAGGGCTCTGCAGCCAGTTAGTGGGAAATATCACCTGACAGAGAGAGGTCTGAACCTTGCTCTGTTGGAGGCTGAGCATGGGCTATCTGTACCTGCTCTCAGTCCAGAGAGCCAGCCCCTCCTCTGAGGGTATGTGCTGAACTGAACTAGCCATATTGGCTAGCCTGGAAGTCCTTCATCTACTCTGCAAAGGGCAGGAGGCCTTTAAAATCTCTGATCTATTGATTTATGCTGTGAAATGACCTCCAAATAAAACCTGTGAATTATCCTAAGCAGATGGATCAGAACGTTGGGCTCCTACTCACAAGCTGAGTGACTTAATCATTCCATAATGCAGTCTCCTGCTTGAACAGAAATTCAGACTCACTGACATAGTGTTTTGATTCATAGGTCTAAATTCCACTCCAGCCTCCTTTTAGGTACTAGAATCACTCTGTATATGTAATCTGTATGGAGTATCTATATGGCTTCAACTAATTGTACACAGAAAGAGAAGGGCAATAAACTAAACTTGAATGAATTACTTATGTACTTCTAAACACAAACTTTTACGAGCTCAGGGGATCTGAAGTCCTAGAAAAGTGTCTAAAATGACTCTAAAAATGTGAATGCTATGACTCACCTCCCTGAGGTTGTACAGGAGTACACATACTTTGTACACAACAAAGTAGGGAACTGCACACAAAGGAGCCGTGTAATACCAATATGTGTTTTTAATGCTATTTTCCCCCTGATCTTGAGACTTTCACAATTAAAAAAGGTAAAACCACAGATATGTCACTTAATGATACTGGAGTGCATTAAACCCGGTGGTTTACTTTCTCTCCTTAGTGAAGCAGACAGAGTGAAAAACTTGCTGTCTTGGACGAACTGTTAATTAAGGAGAGTCAGGGGTTTTATATGTCCCAGTTTTCCTTTCTCTAAGCTCATGACCCCCCTCTGCTGTCTTGTTCCTAATTCCACAGTCTCATCATGCAATAATAGGGTAAATTTTGATTTTCACACAAATTATAGACACTGTCTGATCACCTCAAAATTATTAACCCATGTATTATGAAATATATTCTTTGAGGCAAAATTTGACCAGACATACAACTGGATATATGTTTATCCAATTATCTATACCCAGTCTATACAAACACATATATGTATGTGCAGGAGTAGCCTTTCCACAGAGAAATCCAAAATTAATGTATTTACAAGATTTACCAAAACTCATTAAAAAATATTTCAGAAAGAGGAACAAAATAGAGGTTTTTTGTGCTGTCCTGACCCAATTCAGAAGCGAAAGAATCTTGCTTTCTTTTTCTTCTGGGATGAAGGCACTACACCTTTGCTGCATGCCTCACAGAGAATGAGCCAATTGCTTGTCAGATGACTGTAAATAGCAGATTGTGGCAGGGAATTTAGGATGAAGGAAGACATGAATTTGTGTAGAAATGCCTTTTAGACAGAAAAGGGTTGTAGGAAAGTCAAAATAACGACAGTGTATTATCAGAAGGTGGGAAAAGCCACGTTTGAACGGAAAGACTTGACAAACATAAGATTAGGCTGGCAACACATTTTCCAAGATAATAGAATCATCAGACCTGGAAAGGCAATTTCAAGGCATCAGGGTGGGTTTTTTTGTTGCTGTTATTTTCCACCCGAGGTGAAGCGTAGTAGCTGGGAGGAGGTTGGAAGCAATGATGCCATTAACTCAAGATTTCTTTAAGGCAGAAATAGAAACCAATTAGTTCCCTCATTCTGTACTACTTACCCCATAGTACCACAGATGCTCAAATGTTCATTTATCAAGTTCCTCATGAGTATTTAGACAGATGTTTATGGGTATTGAATCTCCCAGACATTGCCTGTAGCCCCAGCTGCCACCAGGTCACTCCACAGCTTGAGCCTGTCTATTTGCTCACTGCCCTCCCAGACTGGTGTCACCTGCAGGCTTACTGGCAATAGAATTGCGACAGGAGGAACAACACTGATGAACAGCACCATGAAAGAAGGCTGTCTTAATGAGAAGAGTTGGTCTAGATATCAGAGAGTACCTCCAGTTTACCTCAACCTCTTTTTATTTTTTTCATACTAAGAGCATTTCCTTTTGAATAGCGATAAACTCCGCACTGGCGACCACCACTTAAAAACCTGATGAAAGGGAGCTCTAAGTTATTGCCAATTGCACAGCCTGGTTCACACCTGTGCTGTGCTCCTGCCTCGGCATGAATCAAGGATGCTTTCAGCTATAAAAAAATGAACCAAGGTGAAAAACAGAGAGCCCTCTGACTTTTTAGATTGTGTTGTACTGTTCTGTCTCTTAATTACTAGCTAAGTGGAAGCTGATTAATGCTATGAAATCTGAAGCTTAATAGCGATAAAACAAATGTTCTGCCTATAATAGAAAAACAGTGAAAGCTTGGAAATGCACTAAATCTTCTTTGCTACTGATAAGTAACCCCAGCCCCCATGTGATCATTAAGTGTCCCTAAGGATTTCAGCACTAATTTGTTTGACTTTTAGTTAAAATTAGACAATCAATTTCTTCCCCTAGGTAGTTGCTTAAGGCCACTTTCATGGTACATTCAATTTGCTCAACTTCTCTGAAGAGAACTTTAGCATAATGCCATGAGTTAGATGTTAGGCATGTTAGATTTGGAAATTACAATTTTGGTTTTTGGCTTCTTTACTCTGAGTTTACTTTCTGCAGGTGAACATATCAGTCTTTCCTGTCTTCACCTGTGTATTACTTCTTTACAAGATTAAATATAATTTATTGGGTTTAAAAAAAGGTTATGTTTCTTGTATCATCTAGCTTTAGCTATACAGGAAATCAAATTACATAATTTGGCAAATTTTATCTTTACAAGCTGGTAATATCTGGAATATCTTCCTGAGAAACAACTCAGAAACTGTTATCAAATGTCTGCAGACATAATTCCTTACTTTGATACATGCAAAACTAATTCAGATTCCTCATGCCTTTTTAAACATTCCTACCTGGAAAGCTGGAGTTCTTCAATTAACCCCAAATAATTCTACTTATTTGTATGTTTTCTCAGATGCAGATCTCAGAAATAAGCAAGCAGTTAAAGTAGATAACTCATCCCTTGAATATGCAAACTCATATTAATTTCCAGGAATGCTTTTGCTGAATACGGTTAAGATATTGACTGTGTGAAGAATTCAGGGTCAAACTCTAATGCTGTATATCTGACATTCATTTGTCTTATTTCTAAGCTCACATTAAGTCATTAACTGCTTAAATAATTGCTTGATTTGAACACTTATATTTTAATATTAATCAATTCAGACATTTTTAAGAAATATAGTACTCAAAATGAGATTCAAACATGACACCAAAGCAATTTATTAAGTAATTAAAATTACTACTAGATGTGACAAATTGCACACTTTAAATAATTCAATTAAAATGTGATTACCTCCTCAGTCTAGAATTTTAAACTACTCTAGAGAGTCTGCCATTAAGAAATAAATAAACAAATAAAACCCCAGAAGATGACCGTAAATGTTGGGATTCTTTCTTCCTTTTGCCGTTGCCATTAAGTGTTTGAGGATTTACTTTACAACCATGGGTTTCACTTTGAGACAGCAAGTTTTTCTGCTGATTAACAACAGGCAAAGCAAGGAGCGTTTCAAATGGGAAATAGTGAGATGCTCCAATGGCTTTTTTGCTACAGCCTGTTGCTCCTTTAATAGGACATGTGGTGTTGTGGATTACCAAATGGACTGGTACTCAAATCACAGATCCCACGAGTTGAGAACTGAGGAATACTAGGAGACCACAGGGAATAAGAACAAAATTTCATATGTCTTTATTTGTGGCTACTGAAATTAGCCGTATTTGATTTCTGTGAGTTACAGGGATGAGAAGCAGTGGTGGGGTTACTTAGAGCAGAAAGGTAAACTTCCCAGTAAGCACTTTCTGCAGCATCTCCACTCCTGGATGTACTGCTGGGAGGTTAATGGCCTGGAGACTGAGCCTTTTCCTCAGCTGCTAGCTGAACTGATTACAGCTGAGCTGCACAAGCAGGTAGATTTGACTGGAGAGAGGTTTTCATAGCAGCTGCTGCGCGTGTGAATACAGCGGGTGGGATTCAGCTCACTGAACTCTAACCAGTGAAAATATACTTTCCTGAAAACTATTGTATAGGTTTTCTTTACATTCAGAAGAGCTGGACAAGGACACCTGAGGAATGATTTTGTCCCATCCTGCAGTAGCATACAGCTACAGGTACAGCCATGATGCTAAACAAAGAATATGCCTGGTTTGCTCCTTGATTGTGCACTGTATTCTAAACTGTATTCTCAGAATAATTTTTTAAAATTTTTATTATTTTGAGTAAAGTAATTAATTCTACCAAAAAGAATGCCTGGATATGGTTCTGCAGTGGGTTTTCCATAAGCCTTGTATCATAGAGGTAGCTAAGCCAGGCTTGCTCTGTGCACTTGGCTGGTTCTTCAACACTGGTCTGATAGTCCGCACACAGCCACTTCCAAGGCAGGACAGTTCAAAGGAATGCTCAAACACAAACCTGAGCACAAGGCTATAAAAACATCACTCTGGAAGACTAATAAATATCCCTCCTTGTCTTTCAGGCACATTCATGCTTTGGGGTGGAGGGTTTAGAGTTTCAAGGGCGACCCATGCCATAGGGAAGTCGCCAGTCTGTTAGTTAGGCCTACGTAATGTAAATACCAGGTTTGGAAACACTTGGCCCAGAGGATTTACCCCTTCTGGGTAATGGGAATGGATCCAGAGAGAATAGAGGTCTTTCTCTCAAAAGAGTTTAGAAAACTAAGTTAGGTTTGATGCCTACCCTCTAAATAGTACAGTTAAAAGCAGCGTTTCTCAACTTAGCATCCAGAGAAAACTTGTTAATAAACTTCAGATTTCCCTCCCCCCCTCTAAACTAGCTCACAAAAGACAAGAAAAAGAAAACCTCCCCACAAATGTTGTTAGCTCAGTCACATAGCATGGAGGTCAGGAATCATTTAGTACTAAAGTGGCCAACAACGTTCTGCTGCATTTGTTGTCTGACCAGTAACTGCTTAGAACTGCACAAAATGAAGCACAACAAAAGCTAAGTGCAGCTCAATTTGCATTTCAATCTTCAGTTTTAAAAGTGAACCTGCTCTTTAGATTTTGAGATGAACAATACAGACTTTGTGCATGTAAATGGAGGTATATATAAATACCCACATAGTCTAAATTCTAAAACTATACGTACCTGTATGTATATGCATGCACATATATACATATATATATTATTGGAAATAATTGGAAAAATATTTGAAGGGGAGGAAATTGTTGTTTGGTTTTTTTCCAGGGTAATTCTGAAAACTCTGAAAAGTCTTGGATTATCCTACATATAGTACTGGTGTCTACTTTCTGTCTATCTTAAACAAGAGTTAGGAAACATGTTTCTTTTATTCTGCAGGAAATTCTATGGGAAATGACAAGACATTAGAGAAAATCATCAAATTCTTTGAAATACATAGATTGCAGCTGAATTTCCAAGGTTGCCTGATTTTATATGAAGTACCACCTTTAGTTGGAATTTCACCATTGCAAATGATCTCAGAATTGGATGGATTGTCTTCCATCTACCTTCATTTTCAAATATTTTTAAAAGTGCATAAGTCAATGAAGAAGTCTCACATTGCTCTGAAGCAGTAGACAAGAAATAGCGGTAAAAATACAAGTTTTAGTAGTGAAAAGGAAAAGACAATTTGAAAGGGTCTTGTCAGATGAAGAATATCTTTGTTCATTGCACAGGTAACATCACATTAAAAGGTATAATTGCTTGCCTTAAATCTTGATAAGAAAAATATTTCTCCAGAAGTTATTTATATTTTCTTTCTGGGGAAAAGAACTATGAAAAAGACAGAGGGTTATTGCTTTAGAGAAATCCTGTATTGCAGTAATTGCTGCTTACATAGGGAGCAAGTTTGTGGTTGTTCTTTTGCTTGACAGCCTTCCATTTGAATTCATGACTGTGTGTCAACGCCTATAGGAATTTCTAAATAGTTTTATTTTCACCTAACAACAATCATCATTTCTTTCTCTTAGGCTCTGCTTCTCATGTGCATCAGCTTTCCTCCACTGAGTTGTTGTTGCTAGTCCTATGTTGAATGATGTGAGTAAAGGAGAAATTACTATGAAATTATAATTACTATGTCCTGATTGCAATTAAACAAATGCCTATATCAAATTTCCTACCTCCTGCAGCATAAGTCATGTCAGGGTGAGTCCACCACACCAGTCATAATAAACTGAGACATTGTTAGATGTACCTGCATAGGGCAACAGTGGTAAAGTCATTGGTAAAAACCTCTGAGATAACTCTGAGAATGGTAAATACTTCTGTGAGTCTGTAGTTGTAGCTGGGACCTCAGAGACAAAACACCAAGACAGTGTGGCACAGAACTAACTAATGCAATCATCTCTACCTTTCAGCAGAGATAATGAGTTCAAGTGTAACTATAGCAGCACAATCATTAATGCTTTGAGACCTGTTCCAAGACTAGATCTCCTTATGGCAAATCCCATGAGTGACAGAGATCCTTTGATCGTGTCAAGGTGTTGATGGATCTTATTTACGTTGAATCTGCACTAATAAATAGAATCAGACTCAAAGCATTTATATTATTCCAGGACTATTATTCCCACAAAATTTCTTGCTCTAATCTATTCCTACTATTTCTAGGGTGAAGATCCCATTGGAACCACACTAAAACCTTCATTTGAATTTGAGAAGCCTGAGTTTTACCTGGAACTTCCATATTGTCTGTATTTACTCCCAAAAACTTTTTTTACTTTTGGAAATGTAGCAATAAATGAATATTTCTAGAGTATATATTAAGAAAATAATTCTAGTAAAATATTTATGTAACAATAATAACTCTGAATTCACCCCAGCCTTAGAGTTAACTTATTGTTGAAGGAAGAATGATGTGATGTCCAGGCTATGATGCTGGAATAGTTAGAGCAGTGTAATTGTAGCATCATGAAGCATGAATGCTGTCTAATTATCAAAATTGAAGCTCTTGCAATTATGCTCTCATTTCATTTATATGTACATATTTGGTCAAGCTATCAAGGTATCCCATTTCTATAGGTTAAATCAAGATTGGCTGATCTGCGTTCAGTTTGGTAAACCATACTTGAGACTGAATTGTGATCAGTGAGTATCTTGCACTGGCAGGAGGCATTCGGTAGGAATGGTTACAATAGCATTCTGAAATTTAGGCAGGTCCTCATTCTCTGAGATATGTCACAACAGTAACTGTGGAAGACGCTTTCCCACCCCTTTGGTTTATTTAGATTATGAATATGTCCTTTTACTTACACATTGTAGAAATACCAAAACATATAAAGCTTGTTCATACCAATAGCAACTAAAATTTACTATTATCTCAGTGCTGATTACTATGGAATAACTGTGTTATCCACAGCTCTAGTTTAGTGCTGTCCCACAAAATAACCACCCCAGAAATTAACTTGGTGTGTATTTGATCACTTATAAATAGATGGTTTTGCTTTTAATGAGGTAACTATAGTTATTGTGCACAGTCAAAGATTGAAACTGAAAAGACATAATTTTTAGATCATGTTTCTAGAACTTTTATACTGATGTATTGGAGACGTGACCTTTTCTAGGGTGACTACAAAAGGAGGGTATGCTAATAAGTATTGCCTCACTGATTTCTTGTTCTCTAGTCATCCTTTTTCTCCCTGCCTTTGTGGCTTCTAGTTGCCTTTTTCTGTTGGCTCTGAACTGCATAATAGCTCTTCATTATAGGTTTTATACAAAGCTGAGCACATAAGATATCTGATCTCTGACTGCAGCTCCTAGGTAGTAACAAACAAAACACTTTGGCAGATGAAAGAATTCATATTTTCCATATACCTTGTTTCACCTTCAACATAAACCTGTGCACCTTCAGAAAGCTGTTCTTAATAGGGTCACAGTGCTTGTTGCTCACCACAGCTACCCGAGTCAAAGTGTAATGCAGTCCCAAAGTATTACTAGGGATCAGGAGGTGCCTACTTAATAAGATTAACAATGGTAAATTGACTGTATTCTTGAGCTCTAACTTCAGGCATGCTGAGGTTGTCTTTGTTGTTACACCATTTTTCAGGATGGTCACATTTGTTTTCTGATGCTGCAAGAGCTATAAATTGTTGCTGGAAATACAGAGCAATAGTTTATGTAGATGTAAAAGTTGTGACATCAGAGAAGAGAGGAAGACAAGGCCAGAAGATAAGAGGTTCCTGCAAGTAAAGACATCTCAAAGTCATTTAGGATGGAAAAAAACCTGATTACTGAGTCCAAAGATGCTCTTTTATTATATAAGCTAATTTTTGCTCAGGCATAAAATATAGGATGGCTGGATTAATACCTAACAAAAAACCCCTAAACTTTAAGAAAGAAAAGTACTCAGAAGTGGCAGAGATTTTAAGGGAGGTAGATGCAAAGGAGGATAGAAGCATATGCATATAAGGGATAAAAAAAAGAAAAGAAGAAAAAATCTCCACGATGAAACTACCCGACAGCCAAAAAGTGTTGCAGTGCAGAAGAGTGTAAATTACCATCCCTTGTATCAGATGGCAGAAAACAGAGGGATTTTAAAGCTCTTATATGGAAATAAAAGTGTATTGGTTAAACTAGGATATTCCTATAACAAAAGCCAGGGAAGATGCAGGAACTCACTGTTCCTTACAATGTCTAAAAGATGGGAAATAGGCACAATTTTCATATCTATGGTTTGCAAGTATTAAGCAACAAACTGGGTCTGTGAGCAGTACCAGTAAAAACAGGATGCATGCATAAGCCCTCACCACAGATTACAATCTATTTCTGGGGTTTTTTTGTTTGTTTTTTTGTTCGGTTTTTCTTTTTGAGACGGAAGGATTTTTAAGTTTCCTCTCCAGTTGTGTTTTTAGAGATGTCTTAGTTGTTGGATTTGTTATGTTGAATGATCACAAGGATTAAATCCTGAAATTGAATATGCCTGAAAAGTAAATAATTACACTTTTAAGTAAAGGCACTTCAGATTTCAATTCATGAATATGACATCCAAAAATTAATAGAAGTTTGTTAGTCAAATCAGGGAGGAAAATGAAGCCTAATAATCTGATTTGAGGAAAGCAGAGCATTTATTTTAAATTGGAAATGTCTTCACTGCAGCTCTGTGCAAACACTTACCTGCCAATAAGTCTTTTCTCCAGAAAAATGTAAGCAAGTGTTACAGAAAGGACATTTAAAAATCTTAAACAAATAGTCTTGAAGAAATTTAGGGACAGAATGGGACTCCATAAAGTATAAAATATTAAGTTTTTTGAAAACTATACTACCACTGAGCATTTTCTTAATTGCTGGCAAAATAGCTTGTCTTTTTCTTTTGCTTTAATATGTAAATGTCAGCATGTTCTCATACAAAAAAAACCCCAAAATGAACCAACCAACCCAAAAATCCAAACCCACAACACTAAAAAAGCCCCCAAAAACCAAAACAAAAATCAACAACAAAAATTCTGGTTCTCGAAAAGATATTAATCTCTTATGTGCTAAAAAATCTGTCCCTAGAACTGACTTAGAGTGACTTAAGGAGAAATAACCTGTTCCATATAATTTGAGCATACCACATTTTTCAGAGGTAGAAGTTCGGATTTTTCAAAAATCAAGATGGAGGATTATTCATCCCACAGTATAGGCCAGTCCTGCTACATCCCCATCTTACTATGTACAAAAATCCTCTGACTGATATCACCACTGCTATTTATTAAACTAATTTTGTGCATTAGTCTCTTCGACAGGTTTGTGATAAATTCAATAGAGAAGGTGTATTAATTAATAATTCATTAATACATATGTATTCATGTATAAGTAAGCAAATGGTGGGGGGATATGTGCATAAAATTCACATACTAAATTTTATCTCAGATAACCTGTTGGAGTTTTTTCTTATGCAGTTTCCAGTTTGTTTCAGACAAGCTAAGTACAAAGGCAGATTTGAAGTGTTCTTTTTTTTTCCTTCTTTTTTTTTCTTTATCTTTTTGCTGCATGGTCAGGAGCTGATAGTGCCTCAGTACATTAACATTTCTAATTCTGGGTTTGGCAATCGTTTGGGGGAATAAAACCCAATAATTTTAGAAGCAGGTATTCTAACTAAATACTGACTTTAGAAAGAAACAAATGAAGAAAAAACATCCAAGGGAAACATTAGGGAGAAAGGGAGTACCTACCCTGTGTTTCTCTAGCTTGAGTCTAGGTTTGCTCCAATGATCCAAGACAAAATCTAGAGTAAAGACCAGGTTGTTGTAGTCTCATGAAAGTTGTGATTGTGTTTTAGCTGGATGAATGGCAGACAGACAATCTCTCAGAAAGTTCAGATTTCTATGGATGTAGTTATTGCATTATACACCTGTCTCCAAGAACAGTAACTGTTTTATTAAATCTTGTGCTGCTATTCTACTTTTGTTTCAGGTTTTTCCAGCTGTTGAGAGATTTTTGGATGCTGCCAAGGCATTATTTAATTTTGAAGCTCGGAATTTATTTAAAAGAAAAGCACTGGTATGGTTCTGGAGTTCACAATATCTCATAACAATTTTGGGAAACTCAAGTGTTCAGAAGGCTTTACCACCAACTTATATGAACTGCTGATAGCAGAATCAGGGTTTATGCTACATAATAGACATCTTTAATTTTTATTTTATGGATAAAAGGGTCAAATCTTGTCCTCACACTGATAGAATGACATAGAAATCCTTTGGTTTTGTTAATCTTCATTTAAGGATATACCTGAAACTGCTTTACTTTTATTATGTTTTTAACTATCTTAAGTAGAAGTTGGTCTTTTGTGAACTGTTGTTGCCTAGAAACAATGATACTTCATCTGTAATTTAGAGTGTGCAGGTTCTTTCTTAATTATGCACAAATTATTTTTGAATTCTTGTGTTGCCTCTGTTTATCATCAAATCTCCATTAGTAACAAGCATAAATTGAGATGCAAGCCAAATTTCCACCCTCTTTTTCAGTGTATGAATAAATAGAAGTAGAACCCAGATATCTGCCACAAGAACACACAAGGTTGGGAAAATTTTACTTGATCTTGGCCAGTCAGAATCCAGTTTTCTACAAACGAGCCACAAGCTCATCAGAGTTGTTTTTCTTCCCAGAGACTATGACATGGTGCTTGCTGGACCCGTGGTGTCCTAGGTTTTCCATTCTTCAAGAAAGAGTTTGTCTTCTGCCACTGAAGGATCAAGATAGCAGGTCAATAATTTCTAGAACTCAAGGTATGCAGGTAGAGAAGGAAGAAAAGAAACCATATTTGTCTTGCTTCTCTTGGAACCTGAAGAATTATCTTAAGGGGTAGTCACAGTATATGTTGTGTGTGTACAAGTACATTACAACTAGTCCAAAGAGACTGAAACAGGCAGTCATCCACTGTGACAAGGTATGAAATGCTCTGAAAACTGCCTTTTCTTGACTGGCTATAAAAGACAGAAGACACAGTAGCACCACTGATTATCCACGTTCTGGTCCAATTTATGGAGATCACCAATCCACAGATCTTCTGGGTTAAATAAAAGAACACAATGCAAGCATTATCTCTGCCCTGAAGTGCATCAAACATACTGTTCCCATCCTGGTTTAAGCTCATGGGGCGGCTGACCCCCACACAGCCACTTGCTCCCCAGTAGGATAGGGGAGGCAATCAGAAGGGTAGAATTGAGAAAACTCATGGGTTGATGTAAAGACGGCTTCACAGGTAAAGCTAAAGCCAGATGTGTAAGCAAAGCAAAATGAAGAGCTCATTCACCACTTTCCATGAGCAGGCAGGTGTTAAGCCACCTGCAGGACATCAGGGCTCCATCACATGCAGTAATGACTTGGAAAGAGAGGCGCCGTCAACTACAAACTAACCCCACCTCCTTCCTTCTTCTTCCACCAATTTTTATTGTTGAGAACAATGTGATATGGTTTGGGATATACGTATGGTCTGAAACATTTTATCAGCTGGGGTCAGCTGTCCCAGCTGCGTCTCCTCCCAGATTGTGCACCACCAGTCTCCTCGCTGGTGGGATGGGGTGAGAAGCAGAAAAGGGTTTATTGCTGTCTAAGCACTGCTCAGCAATAAAGAAAACATCCCTCTTATCAACACTGTTTTCAGCATAAATCAAACACAGCATACAGAAGTTAAGAAAAAAAAAAGGGGAAAAAAAAAAAGAAGAGAACCATTAGCCTTTCAATTGTACACCTCTGAAAGCTTAATAGGATAATAAGCATCTCCTGAATTTAGTGAACTGATCAGAATTCTGTGGTAAGTATATGCAGCGAGTCCAGCAACGTCCCAAATTCATAAACTATTATTATGCCATTATATAAATTGGTGGCATGTCCTCCCTTGCATCTCATGCTCAGTTCTGGTTGTACCATCTCAAAGAAAGAAAAAACAGAAATAGAAGTCTGTAGTCAGGCAATGAAAATTATTAAAGGCACAAAAAGACTGCCATGGGAGGAGAGATGAAACAAATCAGGGCTGTCTAATTTCAGAGTTAAGTAAGAATTGATGTCACAGGGGCTTATTAAATCAGAGATGTTATGCAAGTCAACTGAGGGTTTCTGTTTACTCCTTCATGTAATACCAAAGGAACATATAAAGGAAAAAAAAATCTATCATCTGAAATGAAATACAATTTTTACACAACACATTTCTGAAACAAACCAAGAAGCTCAATGTAACAAGTCACCAAACAACTCAGAAACAGTCTCCAGCACTCTGAGAAATTAGTGTAAAATCTTCAGCTATACTGGACAGAATATAAAACTGGAAAGAATAAGAAAAATGAGAAAAAATACAGAACTGAGTGAATCATGGTCCTTCCTGTGGTTCACCCGTGTTTCATGGGCTGTACCGCACCTGCTCTCACCCTCACAAAATGTCTGTGTGAGTTGTTCCTTGCTGTTTATACTTTTCAGATGTTTGCACACAATTAAGGGGTGTGTCTGCTGAAGGTAAACTACAGATCTTTAGTTCTATTATTTTTTGCTTCGTAAGTCATTGCCATCACACTTATAATTCTGTTGCTGTTCTTTACATAATCTCTAACCAGTGTGGTTTAGGAAGGGATTATCACCTCCACATTATCTTCTATGTTCTATTGACAGGCTGAGACAGTTGTGGCTGTTCAGTCTGGAGAAGAGAAGGCTTTGGCCAGAGCTTTTTGCAGCCTTCCAGTACCTAAAAAGGGCTACAAAAACGCTGCAGAAGGACTTTTTACAAGGACAAGGGGTAATGACCCTAAGATGAAGGAGGGCTGATTTAGCTTACATGTTATTACATTTTATTAGATGAAGTTATTGTGCTTTAAGTGTGTTCATCCCATTCTCTTAGAATAACTTAAGATCTGCCTGTACCAAAAGAGATCTGCAACTGATTAACTCAGTACCTTGCTCCAAATGAGCAAAGTAAAATGACTGAGAGAAGAAAGAATGGTGGTTTGAACATTAATATGTATAAAAACTGTATAAATGTCAGGTATGCATCTTCTCACTACTTACCCACATCTTACACATGAACTCAAATATTGTCTTTCATATTCATCGCAACTCTTTTCATTTCCAAAATCTTAAGGAATCATAGTGCTGGGTTTTACAAAGAGACAGACAAATAGGCAGAGCTTTAATAGCAACAACTCCAGAAAGATTGGTATTATTCCCAGACTCAATAGCTTGACTGAATGGTGCACATTCTAACTTTCAGACTGTTCTTTCATCATATTTTTCCACTAATACCTATATTCATTTAACTTTTGCACATTTGGAAATATGTTCTATAAACACTAGTTGCTGTGTTTCATATAAACTGTTTAATAGAACGATTTTTGCTGCCAGTTGAGATGACACTGCAAATAACAAGTCATAAAGCACAAGGCTTGATTAGTCAGAAGTTAACTGTGCTATACTAAAGAAAAAGGTACATCTCTAATATGGAGCTCTAATTAGGACATCTTGCAATACAGCCCAAGAAGAGTGAAAAAATAAATTTGTTTTACTTTTCTTTGCTAGACACCCATTAAGGGCAAGGCCACCCACAGCATGCCATGAGGGAAGAACTCCCAACCAGTTCTGACACTGAAAGTATTGTAGCCATCAGTTCAAGTACAGCCCAGCACATACATGGCATCCCACTCTGAGACATGGACATTCCTCTATGACAATTACACTGTGTACAGCAGGTTATTAGGAGCTAGAGCATAGATCCTACACTACAAGAGAGAAAGCATGAGATAGAAGCCTCCTAGTAAATGAGGAAAACCTCTCAAACACCATTGGATCCACGGGAGAAAGTTCATTGAACACTACCAATTGATTAAGTTTAGGTTTTTTTACTGGGATAATGGAAGGATGTTGTATTTTTTCAGTAGCAGTAGCTTTTGTGTTTAAAGGAAAGTTAGAATGACTAGAAGAGTTCTCATCAATATATCTTTGTTCTCACTCGGTAGAATATCCTTATATTCTTAACAGTATGTAGGGTACAGGCTTTGTTTTAATAAGGTTTGGAATTGTTCAGAAGGGTCTGTACATAAACTGTTAATGTTTTTAACAACTCTGGGACAAAAATATTTCACGTGGCCATTGAGCTGTTTGTGGAATGCTGAAGCAGGACCCTCAAATAATTTTAGGAATAAATTACTAAGACTTAGAATTTACAATTTCACTCAGAGGTGCAATTTCTATTAATAGCTTTCTACAGAAAAGTATATAAAAGAAATTTAAGCTGATGTAACCACTTGTAGCCAAGCTTCCCGAAGAAAAGTTCTTAAAAAAAGGGATTCTTCCTATTCAAATGTTCATTTAGTTTTGATACATTCAAATCCTGTCCACCAATTTCAGATAACGCAGAGTGAATGAACGAGAAGCTGAAGACAAGCAGGACCTAGGGGAGATAAAAGAGACCTAAAAATGGCCAAGCTGAGGCTCAGATATTGGCACAAGTTTCTTAGTCTCCAGAGCATACTCAGCAGCACAAATTCTTACAAACACAAAATCTTCAGATGCTTCTGACTTCACCACTTACTGAAAAAAACATTTAAAACTGAATCATCAAGCAATGGGACATCAGGCTGCCTTCAGGAGTTTCAGTAACCATGCTGCTACTTGCTCTTTTCACTCTTTTTTTTCTGTTTTGCTGCATTTCATTTTATGTTTTCCTTCTCTTTCTAATATCAGCTATTACATAATTTAGCTCCACTATTTAGATATGTTTATGTACAATGCAATCCTTACAACTATCCACTAATGCGACATTGATAATGAGACAGTGATAGTGTTTCATGGATGGATTGAGCATTCCTCAGCTGAAATATCTCAATAATGGAGGAGTTACTAGGAAAAAAAGAATCAAAGATGACAAAACATTTGCTGAAGGAGGTCCTTCAGGGGGCAAAATGGATCATGCATTTAAGGCACCTTATGGACAAAGAAGTAACTCCTGTAGCACAGAACGAATCACATCATACAGGCTGGTTTAGTGCACAGTAGAATTTCTCAGATGCAATAAATTAGGGAGTTTCAGGTTTGTGTTTCTCTTCATTGATTTTACAACAATTGCGTAACAAATAATCTCCAGATTTGACTTTTAGAATAGCGTCTTAGCTCAGGGAAATGCTTTCGTGAGAAACTGGAGCAAGCAGAGTTACAAGTGACATTGCCTGCCCTCTTGAATCTTTTCTGCATTTACATCAAAGGAACAGAAATGCAGTAGCTGCAAGGAAGGCTTTGCTTTGGTTTTGCTCTGATTTGCCTTTTTGCTGTTTTCTGTTGTTACCCTTCCTATCCCACCCGTAATGTTATGCAAGGTTTCTCAGATGGATTTAATGTGTTACAAGATGTTTCCACCAGATGCATCACCTCGCATTGTTGCACCTTTTATGTTCACTAAAGTGAGAACATATAGCTGTTTCACAATGCAGAAGAAAGACACATATCTGGCAGTCAGTGTGCAGCTGTTTCCAGGAGGGATTGGCACTGCCTTCTATGCTGAATTAATAGATGGTTTTGTGAAATATTCCATACAAGCTACTAATGGGTGACCTGGATGACGAAAAGAGGAGGGAGTTTAGAATATCTCTTGAAGGTGGTTACAAAGAACTTTCTCACACACGTGACTATTATTTCAGTAGGGAAAAATAAAGGTAAAAAACATTCACCAGGTTTTGATTCTGTGTTAAACTTCATGGCCCAGCATCTTACCTTAGAGTCCTGGCTTCCTCAGGCAGAATTTGCTTCTAGCTGCAAAATTTAATTTGAGGATGGTGAGGCACTGGAACAGGTTGCTCAGAGAACTTGTGGATGCCCCATGCCTGGAAGTGTTCAAGGCTGGATAGGATGGGGCTTTGAGCAACCTGGTCTAGTGGAAGGTGATCCTGTCCATGTCAGGGCATTGAAACCAGATGATCTTTAAGGTCCGTTTCAAACCAAACCATTCTATGATTCTTTGCTTCTATATGAATACTTCACCTCACCTGACTGTCCCATGTCAAAGACTGTGATTTGTGTGAGTACCTGTGTGGATTTGTGAGTCATTGTGTGTGTGAACTGACACAATGTATTTGTCATCAAGATAAAGAGAACTATTGGAACAAAAGTTGTGTAGTGAAAAAAACTAATGAGGAAGTGTCATGCTACATTGAATTACCAAATAAAGGGCTAAATTATGTCCTCCAGCTGGGCACTTCTCATGTCCCTTTAAATACTGAAATTGAAGTTATTTCAGAAATAAAAGTAAAATATGGTAATTAATGACCTGTCAAATGAGTAAAATAAAGTTTTGAGAGCAGCTTTACCTCTTACCTTTCCTTTAAAGAGTTCTGAAGGAATGTGTAAGGGAAATGAATTCTTAGATTAAAATTTCTGATTGGATCCCAGTGATTTCACATGAGGGGTCAAAAGGCCATGTGAAAACCATGTTACAGTAAGTATCCTGTTAGGGCATTGCTGTGGATTTATTTCACAGCATTGGCAGTTAACGCTGTTTTATGATATAATGCATTTTAGATATTTACCTTAAGATACACTGAATCACAGCCTGAAAGTGCCTATTTGTTTTCATTGAGAATAAGATGTGGATTACGAGCTCTGATGTAGACATTCACACTGGAGATTTCTGCAGTGAAACGAGATCAATTATGACTATTAAATTTAAAGAGATTCTGATTTAGCTGGATAGACTGTCACTCCTTGCTCTGAAAAATATGTTTAGTTTATTTTGTGAAAAGAAAAACAGACAAACATAGAGGAAAAAAAATCATATTGTGTTAAGCCAAATTCCCATCAAGCCCAGAATTCAGCTACAAAAACCATCCATTATTAGAAGACAATAGTTCAACAAGCTCCATTTCCAATAGCCTGTGTCTTGAATGCCTCAAGAACCTTATGAATCAGAAGTGTTATGCATGTGCTCTTTAGCTCATGCTTATGCTCTTAGCCCTGGACAGTTTTTATCTGTGCATTAGACCACAGAAACACGCACCCTTTGCCATCCCTGTACAGTTAATATAACACATGTAATATAAGAAAGTCTGTACAATATCCCTGCATAGTGTTTGGTACACCTTGAACTGTCTGCCCTGGTCAGAACACAAGTTATGGTCTTTAAGGCAAGGAAAGAATTTATTAGGCTTTCACATAACCTCATTAACGGTTTCTGCTTTTATTTTTCTGTTTTAAGAGGCCTAGCAAAGGAGTAGATAGCATAGAAAATCCACCTTTCTTTCTTTACATCATAGTTTAACCCCAGTTTACAGCTAACCCCCACCCAGCTCCTCACTCACTCCCCCGTGGGGATGGAGAAGAGAATCAAAAGGGTAAAAGTGAGAAAACTCATAGGCTGCGATAAAGGCAGTTTATTAGGTAAAACAAAGGAAAACAAGAAATTAATTCCCCACTTCTATTGGACAGACAGGTGTTCAGCTATGCCCAAGTCAGTAGGCTTCTTTCATGTATAGCAGTGACTTGGGGAGACAAACACCATCACTACAAACATCCCTGCCTTACTTCTTCTCCCCCAGCTTCACATGCTGAGCATGACACTCTATGATCTGGGATATCCTTTGGGTCAGTCAGGGTCAGCTGTCCTGGCTGTGCCCCCTCCTAGCCCCTTTGCTGGGTTGGGTGAGGAGCAGCAAAGGCCTTGGCTCTGTGTGAGCTCTGCTCAGCAATAGCAAAACTCTCCCTGTGTTATCAAAACTGTTTCCAGCAGAAATTCAAACACAGCCCTATACCGGCTACTATGTAGAACATTAATGCTACTCCACCCAAAACCAACACAATCAAAGGTTTATTTTTCATAGTCATCACTGAAAATTGAAACAAAATTTGACCATTGAAAAATGTGTAAGCATGTTGAAAGCTTATAGATTTTAACTGTCTACACTTAATTTTTTTCCTGGTGAGCAGAGAAATATCATTTTAATTTATAAAATTATTGCGAACTTGTTTTTATTACATCTATATACAAGTTCTCAAGTCCAAAATAGGTAATATTCATCTAGCAATTATCTTTGACAAATTCTCTGATTTCACTAATAGGAAATTGAAATGAATGAAGCTGTTTTCAAATCCCATGGCTGCGTAAATTGATGTGTATATATGATCTTGATATTTACAAATGAGCTGTGCATTTTTGCCTTTCTTTTATCGATGCTGCAGACCACTCACTCATACAACAGAATTGGTGTTTGAATGAGGCTTTTCATGGAAACAGCATCTTACCAACACAAGTAAGGATTTCACAGAGGGTCAGTAATATTGTATTTTGAAAGAATGAAAGGCAAATCTAGGTGTTTTTTTTGTGTTTTATTTTCCAGTGTATTTAAATGTCTTGAGCAAAAAAGAATGCATCACTATAACATTATCATAACTATTAGAGAATCAATTTTATCAATTTTTTGTTTCTTTTTTAAAGCCTCTATTAGGAAGAAAATATTTCAGATTGTTCCTATATTTTTTGGATTAGTGAACTACAAAGTGTAAAGTTTAATATAGAAGTCAAAAGCCTTTATTTTATTTCCACAAAGTAGAAAGATATTAATTTGTAAAAATCAGAAAAGATAGAAGAATAAAAAAATGGGACGACCACACTTCCAGTTTTCTTGCTTTTCTTGGAACGAAAAATCCATGAAATAAACTGTCTGATCTAATTGGTTTGGGTCAGAACTGGAAAGCACAGCAGAAAACTCCCCAATAAATAAAATGAAAATTATTTGAAAAGAGGTTCACGTCTGAAAGATTAAATAGGCAAAGTCGTAACTTTTTAGTTTGATTTTCCCATCCCAAGTCAGGGCTCCTTTATTAATTATCCCTTTAATGTTATGCATAAGAGAAGATTATGAATAGGAACACCTGTTTCACTCTGTCTAAACATGGTAGTTCTGTTTCTGTTCTGCTCCTATTACTTTGAAGCTACTTGGTTATCCCCTGCTGGCCTCAAAAAGGCTGAGTTAGGTCAGCTTTGGGAAGAGCTGTGTTTTTTAATAAGAATTACTCAAACAAAGGAGGTACTAATTGATCCCAATGTATATATCTGTTAATCCACATTTAAATGATCATGATACATCCATAATCATTCTGAAGAAGATATAAGTGGGGTCCTCACAGCTTCCCTTCTGGATCAGCAAAATTGCCTCTGACTATGGAAAAATTGGGAAAAAAGGGCAGGAAAGTGCAGAGAACAGGAAAGACACAATGTCCTTCTTGCTACCTGAGTTTAGCTGAACATCCACAGGAAAACAAGCTCTTCCCTTTATAGAAGGCTGATGAAAACTTTCTTCGCTCTAAGGGTTGTCAAACATTGGAACATGCTGCCCAGGGAAGTAGTTGAGTTACTGTCCATGAAGGTATTTAAAACAGGCACTTAGGGATGTCATTTAGTGGTAGAATTGACAGTGCTGGATTAACAGTTTGACTTGATGATCTTAAAGGTCTGATCCAACATAAATGATTCTATCATTCCATGATTCTATGTTAGATTTTAAAAAGAAAAAGGTTACTTTAAACAATGAGTATGTACTTGTCAGAAAGCCGTTTTAGAAGTTATGAGGCAAATGGATAAATAATGAGAGGAAAAAGGATCTGCAGTTGCTCAAAGTGTTCTTCCATTTAAGTGTATTACTTATTGTTAGAAAAATATAAACTCTCATTAAAATCTCAAGTAGTTCTTTTAGCAGATTACAGATGGTAGGTAGAGCTTTTATTGTTTCAATACAATATTTGTCAAATGTAAGTTTTAACATCCACTAATAGAAATTGTCTGCTTGTAGTTTCAAGGGTGAAGGGTAGACCACTCATCCAGAGAAGTGATATACCTATATTGTCTTTGGTTTTGTGGGCCTCATTTATGATCCTACCTTTCATAATTTCTTTTTTCAAAGGGAAAAGTCCTTACAATTTTTCTTCATGCAAGATACTCCATCCTTCTGGTCTTCCATGTCTTTATTCTCAGTACGCTTCTATTTATTCTATTTTTGTTGTGATAATGAGACAAGTATTTGTGTCATTAAAAATTCATAGAAGGAACCGTCCAATGAAATAGAAACATTTGTTTGTTCTATACCCTTTTTCTGGTTATAGCTCGATATTCTATTTGTCTTACCAAAGACTGATACCAATCTTTAAAAGAAACTTCTATGGAAATTCCAAGTTCTCTTTCCTGAGTATTAATGGCTGATTTAGAGGTATCTATTATATAGATATTGTTATGGGGCACTTCTTTGTACTGTGTGTTGATAATTTTGCATTTTTCAACAACAAAAAAATAGGTCAAAAAACCATGAAAATTTGAATTTTACAAAAGAGAATGATATGCTTCACACAAATTTGGGATCAATACATAAAACCTGAAGAATGAAGCAGTAGGCAACAACTTACAAGATATAGAACCTGCTAGTGCAAGCTAAAGGCAAAAGTTAAATGTTGTTTGGAATATAGTGTTCAGTATCTATTGAGGAAAAAGTAAAAAGAAATCTATGTCTACTAAATATTTTACATTGTTAATAACGAGGTCCTTAGGTCAGAATTATTTGAAAAATACTTTTGTTTTCTACTTGAGAATAGAAAAGCAGGATAAAATGCTACAACAAATTTTAATGCTTTCCATTCTGTTAGCAACAAAGGAGGATGTTAAACTCTTATTAGTAATACATGTTTGTTACCAGCAAGCTTGGATAATAATTTAAATCTGAATCTCATACAAAAGAACATTTTTAATTATTGCCCTGAGACATAAATAAGCTCTTAATGACATTTTGAATATACTTAGGAGTTGAAGTCCTTCTCATTTTATTGGAGATAGGTGTTTATGTACTTAAAAAAACCCTTATGAGCATGTACCTGCATTTTCACAACTAAATACTTTATAATTCTAATGAGAAATCTTTTACAACTAATAATTACAGCATTAACTCATCCCTTCTGGTGGCTAAATTGAACACCTGCCTTTAATTATGATGACTTGGAGAAGAGAAGCAGCCTGAAGATTATGGGATTGTAGAATCGGAAATGCAGAGTTACAAGAGTACATTTTGTTTAAATAAAACCATCCTACCAGAAAAGTGCCCAATTATCACTTTTATCAGAAAATATTTAATTCTACTTTTATTTGCTTTCAGAAAACATTAATTTCAGTGGATGTAATGGGGAAAAAAAATGATCCTGAAAGCAGAAGTCTCAGTTATGATTGATTTAGACGCTTTCAGAGAATCAAAATTGCTTGCCTTCTGATTGAAATTGGTTTTTTTTCCTGATTATGCTTGCGGACTCTGGGCAGATGCTCAATAACATCAACTTCTATTAATCTGTGAGCAAGGTAAGAAGTGGGGCTACAGAATAGAATCTGATTACTACAAAACACAGCAACTGACCAATCCCAGGCACTGATGTGTAAATCTGAGTAGAAAGTACTTTCATCATTTGGCCAGTGGAGCTGTCATTATAATCTATCCTACAAAATTTAAATTGTACTCGAATTTTTTGACAGCATGGCTGAAGAGTCTTATCTAAATGAAATCACCCGTTCCTTGTAGATGGGTGCTGTGGGCTGGGTAGATGTATTAAAGCAGGGTAAATATGTATGTTATCCCACTGTATGCGTTACTGATGATTGTCACACACTGGCATAACTGTAGGCTACCTGTAATACATGTAAAAGGAAACCAGGGCTCAAACTTGGCATTGGAAACAATCATGTACATGGTTGTATTGTTAATACAAACCCTCTTCCATGCCCATAAAACAACAGATTGGAAGGGATCTCCTAGATTATCCAGTCCACCTTCTCACCAGAAGAACTGACACTGTATATGTTAAATCACTTCACTCATCTTTTCTGGGTTCCTGTTTCTATGTTCAGACACTCTCATTGCGATTTCCCACCTTTTCTCCTCACATTTAACCAGAATTAGCTTTTTTACAGCTTGTTTTCAAAGCCTCTTTACTGTGTGACTCCTTGAGGAACCTTGCTCTTTCATCCCTACAGCTCTTTCTTAAGTATCTGAAGAGAAAAGTCTCCTCCTCCTTATTCTCCGCTCTCATTTGAATAAACAAGCTCCTTCAGCCTCTCCCTATATTTCTTCTGTTTTCCTTGGCCTGTTGGGTTGCATTCACCAATGTAAGCTTTGCTTGCTGAGATAGGTTCTCTAGCCATCTCTCTCTCAGCTGTGAACAACATCCAAGCATCTTTCACATTAGAAATTCTGCCACTTAGATATAAGACAACCCCTTATTATTGTGAAATTCTAGTAGAACATCTGAATGACAGGACAAAAATATTTGCATTCCTTCTAGGTTGAATTAATCTGAATTTCACCCCAGACTGGATATTTAAGCTTTAGAATAATAGTGATAAAATAGCTGTGGAAATGTAACTTACAGTGCTCAATTTTTCTTCTGTGCCAGCTGTCTCCTAATTTTGTCATACTCTGCTGTCTGTTCAGCTATGGAGGTCTTAGTTTATTGGTTTATTGTTCAATGCTTTCTATTAATATGAAGCCTTTTTTCCCTCCACTTGTGCTTTCTTCTAGAAAGTTTGGAATACTGGATCAAAGGTTACAAACTCATTACAAAAAATTATTTGCAGGGTGTTTATATGTTTCAATAATTTGCTACTATAATGAAAATAAGGCATTATCTACAAAAATATATTAAAAAGAGAAGAAAAGGCAGAAGAATATTAGAACCAAGTATGAAACCTTTGTAATTCACTCACTGATACTATTTTGATAAAGCAGCTGATCTCCACAATAAACATGGAATATAAAACAGACATTTTATCCATCACTTCAAATTTCTAGGGCCAGCTGATCAAAACCTGAATGCAGATTTGAACTTGTCTATTGTTTTGCATCTTAAATAATGACAACAAAGCACTGGATATTAATATCTTTAAGCATGGAAGATCCAAAATCAGGGCAATGATCACATCTCAGAGACACTTGTAGAAAAATTAGTTGGATTTTGTCTCATATATTTTTTCTTTAGCTTACTGTGACTATTCTTAAGTGCTGGCCCTGCACAGATGACCCTCATCACTAGAGAATCCTTGGATGATGAGGAGTGATTGAAGAGATATTTTTAATTAGTTATTCCCCATGACAGAGAGGAGGATTGTCCTCAAAACCTGGAAATTCCAGCTGTCAGCATGAAGGGATTATTTGTAAAAGGTACAAATAATGTGATAGACAGCTGTGATAGACAGCTGTTAATACCCAGTTTTACTTCTGAGCTGCATATGTAATATATTTACAAAACAGTTAATGATTCAGCCCATTCTCTTTAGGCAATCTCATATTAAGTGATGACCCAGAGAGCTGCCACTTAAGCCTAAGAAATAAACAATCAAAAGTACTCAAAAAACAGGTTTGGAAGGATGCGAAAGGAGAGCTGTTTGTGACATTAGGCCTCACTCTTTTGAAAAGTCAAATTTGCTGTGGCAAATATCCATGGCTCTGTTTGGTTTGTGCTGTACCTTCATCAGAAACATCACCCCCTCGCACAAAGTCACTTTTGAGTCATCAGGAAATTGCAGTTAGGGAAATGGAAGGAAAGTAAGAAATTAATGCAAAACCCCTTGATCTGAAAAAGTGATGGGCATTGCTGTAATAACAGCAGAGTGATCATGTTGGGAAGTTTCGGTAGAGAGAGCCACAAGGAAATGTTGGAAAATTGATAGATATTGAATATCACTAGGTGTAAAATACTGCTTTTCCTTCAAAACATAGGCACAGTGCACTATGAAAGAAATTCCAATTATTATATCTAATTGCAAGGAAGTCTAAATCACCATGGGTTTTAATTTCTAAATCCAAACTCTAATAAAAAGAATAATTAAAATCTACATAGAATATTCTGGCTCACACTACCTGTAACATTACAGGGATTTCCAGGGTGTTATAGAGCTTGAAAGAATTTACTCCTCAATAAGAATCTTGGAGAGAAGAAACTGAAAATATAAGAGGGCTAAAAATATTTATTTGTGAAATGTCCCATTTATGTATAGCTTTATCCAGAGTTTTTCTGCTAATATTTCTTCCCAATGATATTAAGGCCTTGAATCACCAGTGCACTTAAAAGCAGTTTTAAAATATCCTTGCATCTTAGGGATGGATTTTAGCTTGTGTTTCCATATTTTCCTGAATCAAAAAGAAAGTTATGGTAGTATTTAAAAATGTCGAAGTTATAAATTGGTGAGTGTATTATAGAGATACCATGGAGAAAATATTAGGATGTCTGTCAAATAAAATTTATGAAAGAAGGTAAACATACTGAATTTAGAAAACAAAACAAAGCCGAAAAAAACAAACCATGATAATGGTTTGATAATCTTTAAAGCAGTATATTAAAGACCTGGAAAAATATTATATTCTATTTGGAAAAGTAATGATTGAATACTAAATCTTTTCTTTCCTTGAGATGCAATGATATGTAATTAGATGTAGTTATACATATCTTATTATAGACACCTAATTCGTAACATATTATTAATTGAATAGAAGTTGCCATACTCTGGAATTCACTCTGAAGACTCAACACTAATGGAACACTGAATACAGATCTGTGAGGTTACAGTGAGACCCCTTGTAAAGCTACAGAAATGTGAATTATGGACACTGAAACCCTGACTATTAAGTCAATCTAATCTAATTCTTCCTAACCTGATGCAGCTCCATCTCAGAAATAAATGCTTTATAGCTTCTATCTAGTGGGTTTTGTGCCCTTACTACTCTGAGAAGACTGTTCCCCACTTCACTGCTAAAATTATTGGTATTCTCCTAATTTCCAGATACCTTTAGGGTCAGAATTACTGACAGCTGTGCACCGCTTAGAGATGCCTTGGGGCTTGCTGAAAGGCACCAGAAGCTAATCCACATCCAGCTTACCCAAAAATTCTTTTTCCATAATTATTTATGCCTCCCTTCTCTCTCAAGCTGTCTAGGATGTGTTAGATACTCCTTGTTTGAAAGCACAGTGAGCAAGCAGGTTTTGCAGTAGGATTTTTGGAGGGAGATTGTAGTGGGCTCTGCGAGCCCAAGTACAAAGGATTGGTGGAGTGTGAAATTAGGGTTGTAAGTGATTAACACAATGGAAAAGTTCTGCCCTATAACTCTTCAATGACCTTCAGCTCTGATATGTAAATGTGTAACAAAGCAGATCAAGGAGAATTTATACAGCAAAGATGGAAATTCTCTTTCACACGGAAAATATAAATTATTCAAGCCTTGCTTAGGTCTGTATTTACCACTCAGTTATCTGAGCCCTTTGTCCACAGAAGTTTTGTTTTCTGCTTCTTTGGAAGACATTCCTCTTTCTTTCTGAGGTAGTAAGGAAATGCTTTACCCTTCTTTCCAGAAAGCCATGTCAATTTAATTTTCTGAATTCTCTGTAATTTGTCACTGAAGTTTAATTATGATTTTGCTGCAGTAAAACCCTCTGATTTTATATGATTTAAAGAGGAAAAGCCTTTCCTTGCTTCTCTTTTACACCTGAGTGCTCATTCTGACATCATTTAACATGCTTTAAAGATGACGAAGAGGACACTAGGACTCTCCTTGACTTCTTTTTCGAATGGAGTGTAGATGGGCACCACAACAGGTTGCTAAAAAACGTTGTGGCTTTTCCATCCCTGGAAGTGTTCAAGGCCAGGTTGGATGTGGCTTTGAGCAACCTGGTCTAGTGGAAGGTGTCCCTGCCCATGGCAGGAGAGTTGGAACTAGACAGTCTTTAAGGTCCCTTCAAAACCAAACCATTCTATGATTCTGCGATTTGATTCTTTCTATCAGATGGGTCAGGCATAAAGCCCCATGGCAGCTGAGAAAATTTGGCATCTTCTTATGGCTCCCTACTTTCTGAGGATCCCTGAAACATTGTCATGTCCATTAGATCACGCAAACACTTACTTGAAGGTGTTAACAAAAAGCAGTCACAGGCAAAGTTGTGACACAGAGCCTTTTGAATGGATCCATGGGTACTCTCCCTTTTTTGAAGCCAAGCAATTTCTATTCAAAACCAGATTTTTCTACAACAAAATTTTAACTAGATGGGTTCAAGAAGAAAAACTGCTAGATTAAAATTGATCCAAAAAATGGAATCTGTGTGTAGAACTGAATTTCAGTTTCATTAAAGTGACCAGGAAAATATTGTCTCTTTCAAAATCAAGGTGTGGTCTGGGTTGATATTCTAAGAAGGCTGTGCACAGCAGCAGGCATTTAAGTGCACTGTAATATTAAAAATACCATCACTTCTATGGTGTTTTAAATCTTACATAGAAATGTGTTCAGTAAAAGCATGAGTTCAGTTAAAGAGTTCTTCCATCTCCTTTAGTTTTAGCACCAGGAACAGAAAAATAATAATCAGGAAGCTGATACAAAGCTAAAGTCAAGCTGTTAAGAAGCCAAACCACACAAAATAATAGTGTTTTTTGTGGCTATACTTTTTTATTATTTTTACTAATAAATTTTATTATCCATAAAAAGCAGTACTTCTGAAGAAAGAAAGAAATATTGTGAAGAGGTTTCCATAAACACTCATCCACCACATGAAATGTATTCAAACTATTAATTCTTGCCCTAGTGTGTATGCTTTCACAGACAACTATGTTTTAGTATAATGCTGGAAGAAACAGAATTTTAAGCTTCCTCAGTTTCCCTGAGGGGAAAAATAGATATCACACAGCTTTCCCACAGGCTGTCATAGCTTAGGAATGGTATTCCTCAATTTAATGTTCCCACTGAAGTACTCCAAACCATGTGCCACTCATTCATTCACCTTTCTCCCTCCCACAGCCCCCTGCAAAGGGCTGGAGGGGAGAATTGGAGGCACAAAAGGCAACGAGCAGAAACAGAAACAAAGCTAATGACAGAGGGTACAAGAAAGAGGTAAATGATTCACATGGGAACCCATGACATCACCTGACACTTCCTGATCTGGAAGGGACCCTTTCCCCTCTCCCTGGCTCTAAGAGAGCTGGAGAGGGACTTTTGCCAAGGGCTTAGGGTGACAGGACAAGGACTAATTGGCTTCAAACTGTCAGGGAAAAGGTTTATCTTAGATATTAGGAAGAAATTCTTTACTGTGAGGGTGGTGAGGCTCTGGCACAGGTTGCCCATAGAAGTTATGGCTGCCCCATGTCTAGAACCTTCAAGGCCAAGTTGGATGGAGCCCTGAACCACTTGGTTTAGTGGAAGGAGTCCCTGTCCATGCAATGGAGGTAGAACTAGAAGATCTTTAAGTTGTCTTCCAACCTAAACCATTTTGTGATTCTATGATTATATCCTTATTTTTATATTCAAATCCAGTTTTCCTGAAAAAAACCCAAAAAACAAAATAAAATCAAGCACAGCAGAATTGCATTTGTATTGAAAGGAGTCACCATGGTGTTTATGATGAATGAAAACAAACAGCAAGGGACCAAATCAAAACCATCATAAGTAGATTGACAGTACATTGAGACTAAGGAAGCTTCAGGTCCTATAATTTGCCACAGAATAAAATTTGTTGACTTGCTTTGTCTGTTTACATGCAGGACACACTCAGTTGTGACCGTTTCCATGTCTCCAGGGTACCATGCTGAGGATCATCCCCTCACCAAGTGCAGCAGGGGGAAATTCCAGGGCAGTAACATGCCTTCTGTGATTAGTTACCACACTATGTATGCTCATCTCCATGAGCCTGGGTTTCACAACAGTAAAAGTAAATCACTCTGGTGGGAGGTTGTAGAAAGACAGATGTGGTAATCAAAAGCTTTGGGGCACCATGGCACATTCAAGTATTTTCAGATCCATTTTTCCAAAGTCACAGCTGAGTTTATCCGGACCATCCCATTTTAGGCCATGGGAGGTACTCCAAATCCCACCTTACAAGTGTCGGTGTCCCCAAATGATCTTGATGAGAAGCCTACAGAAGCCACAGCCTTATCTGCAATTTAGCTGCCTAGTAGTTGAGCAGCATATCTGGTTTCCCAAGAAAGCAGCTATGAATTTAAGAGCAAAACAACTTATGACACTATAAACCTTCTACCTGGTCAAAAGTGGTGTCTGGTTTGAGCCAAAATAAAATCACTTAGGAAGCTCAAAATCAGAAATCCTTCCTCCCTTCATCACCTGTACTTTATCCTCCACAAGAAAATCCACTTTGATTGGCCAGCAAGGATAGGAAACCTTTGCATTAGGATTCCTAGCTAAACAGGTATTTCAGATAAAGCATCAGGGCAGAAATTTAATCATCATGCAGCTGCTAAACTGGGTATTCCTCAGCCAAGTCCCACACCAACGAATTCTAACAATCACTGTGTCAAGCACAGAGTAGTGATACTCAGCTTTTGATGGGTGCTGTCTAGGAATGAGCTGCTGGCAGTCAAGGATAAAATCCGAGAGCATACAACATCTCAAAAATCTCCAAAGGGCTGTCCTTCTCTGTTCCTCTTCACCTGTTCTATTCCCCCTCACCTATTCTATATTTAAAAAAAAAAAAAAAAAAGAACCTCCATTCCTGTTATAACCTAATGGAATCTAATAGCAATATTAAAGCAAACATGCATTTTCTTCACAATATCTTGGCTTTTTTTGCAGTATCTCAGTTTTCCACATAATTTTGTAATTTATTCTATAAATCCATGGGAGTAATTGGCAACGAGCACATTATCATGACTATTCCTGTACCCAAAAATCTCTAAAGTAGAATAGGTAGGAGGGAAAAACAAAACTAGGAGGTGATTGCTTGAAGCTGGACCATAATATCTGCTGATAATTCTTCTGATGCTATTAATTCTATCACTTTAATTCTACTGATATGATTAGCTATTTGTGCTTTTACTAGGAAATTTAAGAAGAAGAAGGTCATACCTCAAATATTTTCTTTCTTATTAGAGACTGCAGAGATAATCCAGGATTTATGGAGCCTTTGAAGTTTTAAAGCAGTAGCTACAGATGGATGAAATGTTTTGTGCATTGGAAAGGGAAGGAAAACAGAAAAAAGAGACCAATGCATTTCTTCACAGTCTCTTGAGTGGAAAGCATAAGTGTCTGGTTATTATTTCTGATTCGCTTTCAACTCTTCAACTCAAGTTTAAAGATTCTACAGAAAGATTAAGCTTTAGAATTGTCTGTCTCAAATGTTATAGATGCAAATGTATTTCATTAAAAGAGGAATGTGTTTAAATAGGAAAAGTAATCAAGTAAAATTTCATCTCATAGACATCAATGAAAGCTTTTGCATTGCTTTCAGCAGAGCCAGCTTTTCACCAAGACATTTCATTTAAAAATCAAGTCAAAACCGCTTTCTTTTTTCTCATGTCTCTATATTTCTAGATTAAAAAAAAAAAAGATTCACTGAAGCTCACTGAACAAAGAAATATTAAAATTCCAAATGAATCTTATTGAACTATTTAGCCATGCCAGTGAGACAGAAAAATGGGTTTGGCAATCTCTCTTATAAGAGCTCTGCTGCGGCTGCAGCCCCTAGATGGCACTGCTAGAAGTGATCTAGCGAGCCAACCAAACACTCACAGCTCCACTGAAGAAAATACATTTTGCCAGTTGTAGTGAAGCTTGCAGTAACAGGTACCGTGTTCTTTACCTTAAATTCTGTCCTTTATGGGGTGTTTTTTTTTGTTTTGTTTTCCAGTGTGTAGCAATTGTGCAAAAGTCATACTCACGAAAATAAATAATTTGGGGTTGGGGAGGAGGGGAATAGCATGCAAAAAAATCACTGAAAATACATTCCTTGTAGAGAACTTTAGGGTAGGGCATTGTCACTATCACAAAAAGTTAAAGAAAGATCTTTGCATTGCAGAAGGTAATGCCTTTTCCATGGCTGGCCATTAGATGAGATGGATTAGGCAGCAAATGAAGTGTAAAGGAAAGGATATGTTAGCATTTCCCAGCAATAATTGTGCCCTGATGCAAGTGCAACTTGGAAAGAGAGCTCAGCTGAATTCCTCAGTGGGAGATAATGACATGTATAGGCTTGTGCCTACCCTAGAAAACAGATAATGTTGTCTTTGGACACTAGAAATTTGTGTCAGAGAAAGCCACTCAGGGTAAGTCCAACTGATTAATTATTCCCCTGCAAAAGTGAATGCAAAAAAATAGATAATGTTCTCCATTCTCAGTTGCAATGTTTTAATAGTCATTTTGCCTGGTTATATCTATGCAAGGTTTGGGAGAGAAAAGGTCCACTGGATTTATGGCAACAAAAGATCCATCATCCACAGGATCTTTATTTCACACCTTTGTGTCAGAACACCAGAGGCTGTAAGTCGTAGTTGTCGTCAGTGTCTTAGAGCGCCTGACAGGTTTCTCTGTTCTTTCTTCAATGACATTTTGACATTTTGGAATTTTGTTCTAATCTGTGAGCGTGTAGGTGAATGAGTAGCTCGTGTATAAGTCATGAGACAAGACTGAACAGCAAGAGCAAGGGCCAGCAGTGATATCAGCGATGAGCTCCCTCCCTCTAATCTCTAAATGCATAAAGCAGTCTGAGGATGAGTAGGAAACATACCTGTTATACAAAAATATTTTTATATTTATATAAAATAGAAGCATATATCAGTAACTACTGCATACCCATCTAGATAACTCAATTTTCTACATAACTGAGAAATAATATAATGAAAACAATAATAAAAAATTAGCATTAAAAAACACAGATTTTTTAAATGGCAATCAAAAGAAAGAGGAACAACATCGAGAAAACACTGGTTTGGGAAGTAGATCTGAGAGGTCTGAATACCTCATGCCTAACAGTAAATACAGATGACATCAATACCAAAAGAAAGAAAAATTCTAAGAGATCCATACAAACATCTTATTTCTATAGGCTGAGCTAAAAGAAAGCTATTAGTCATACAATTCATACGTAGCAAACCCACCCATTTGAACAAGGATCCATTTCAAAAAAATTTTAAAAAAATTAAGGTGTCTGTTACATTTTCTTCTACATCCTGATGTAATTTCCATGATTTTTGACTATTTTATCTTTGCTTGTTCTTTAATTTGTCACAGAAAACCCCTTCTGTCTCATGTAGAATGGAACAAAAAGACAAGAGGCTATAAATAAAAGTGACAGGGGCATGCCGAAACTCGAAAGATACTTCATACAGCACCCAGACAAAGGTTCCTAAAGCATTTTCTAAAGGCTAACCTGTCTCAACTCCCTTCTCTCACAATGACTATAATGTGATCCAAATGAAGGTCATCCTAGTTGAGCAAAGGGCAATGCAGCACAAATATTTCTTTGCAGCATGATGGGTAACATAGATCAAAAATGTTTTCCATTAATCACAGAATCATAGAAAAGTTTAGGTTGGAAGGCACCCTAAAAACTATCTGGCTTCAATCCCTCTGCTGTGGGAAGGAACAGCTTCCAGAAGACCAGGCTGCTCAGAGCCCCATCCAGCCTGGCCTTGAACACTGCCAGGGATGGGACAGCTGCAGCATGTGTCACCTTTACAGGATCTATTGTGTGAGATCAACATGTAACAGGACATACCAGCCAAATTTGTATTTACCTCCAAGGTCAAGTAGCATTAGTTATGCTAAGGGAATCTCTCACCAAAGAATATGGAGTTTCCCTGGCTGTGCCTCTTAGTGCAGGATGAACTTGAGTCAGAGGGAGTCAGAGCTAGAGCACCAGCAAGCACATAACCTGCACTGAGCAATGCATTTAACACTTCCAGCATACAATCCATTTTTACTTCTGTTGCTTTGAGATAACAATGCACTACACAAAGAAAACTCAGCCCAGCTTCCAGTTAATCCATAACAATGCAGGGATGCAGATAATCCTCCTTCTACATTTTCCTTCAAAAGGCAAAACATAGGACAGAACATGGCTGACAATTCTGTAAAGTCTGGTTGAGTTACAGCATGAGAAACTGTGTAGCACTTCAGGTGAGAGATCTGCCTTGTCCTGTGTTATGGCTTCATTTTGAGCCAGCATTGAATACCTAGAGAGGATAAAAGAAAAAGGTCCATTATAAAGTGATCCTTTTTCTGTACCTCTCAAATTCTGGGAATCAATAGGTTTTATGATTTCCTGAGGGAGAGGTGAAGAGAGTTTTAAGAACAACAACTTGCAGTTTGAGATATATTTATCTCCTGGGTTTCTGCCATAGAGCATAGATAATATTAGTGATACAACAGCAATAAATCTATTAAACATACTAATTAAATTTACTGAAAACCTCTCTGCCATCATTAAGAAGTCTGTTTTTGCATATTACTTTTTGGGGTTGTAGGAAACCATTTTTCCCACAGTTTTGAGGATTAAGTGTAACTTTGACCCCTTATTAACAATTGGAAAAAGGATGTTGCACACTTGGGAAGACTCTTGAACTGAAGAGTGTTTGTGAAGGCATGCATAGAAGAAACCAAATTTCCAATGTGGGACTAGTAGAGGATTTTGACAGCCAGCTATAAATATTATTTCTAATCCCAGCATCCTGCATCACTCCACATTGTGTAACACCGATCAGATGAACCTCTGTCTCCACAGCTGTAATTCCTTTCTGGTGGTTGGAATTATTAAGCAGTTGTCCCACCTTCCTGTATTAGCTACCAAAGCTGAAAATAACCCCTGTGAGTCATACAGCTCGCTTTTTGATACCTGCGTGGTCAGGTTCCACAACACTGCCAACTGAGTACAGCCGCTCAGCTGCATAAGGAGAGGCTCATGAGACTCCTTTCAGGAGAAAAAAAAAAAAAAATAAAAAAAAAAAAAAAAAAAAAAGAAAAAAGAAGTGGTTCCGAAGCAGTACACAGTTCCTTTTTCAGAACTCTCACCTCAGCTAAGGTGAGAAAAAGGTACTCATGTTATCTCTTCACTCTGAGTATGGAAATACATGGCATGCTAAATTCGAGCCAGGAGTACAATTTTACAAGAACACAGTAACGAAGGATTAGTGATGAAATTTGCATTTATGAAAGCATTTATGAAATGAAATCAAATTGTTACACTTTGCATTTGTAGAGTACAAAGGAAAATGAGTTAGATTTCATAGAGATGGGGTCAGACTTTTGAATATAGACATCTAAACTGCACATTACACTCCAAAAAAACATTAATTTATACAATCTGAATAAATGAATGCATATGTATTGCTTAAAATCTGATTTAGATGTGTACAGGTATTCTTAGGATTGTGGATGTCACTGGCTTGGAAGATACTGTACTGCCATTATCCTCTGCTACATGTTGAAGGGTATCCATATGGCTCCTCTTTCTTCTGCTGGACCTTCTCTAACAACAACATATGAAGCCACTAATCCACTTAAATGGGAACCCTAAAGCTCAGATGTTCCTATGAAAGAGGGAAAGGATATCCCCCCCAGCTCATATGGTATGTTTAGAACAAAATGTGTTTTTTCTCTCCCAAATTTCCAAATTAATATTCTGTCTTAAAGGGCTGGATGTTCCTCTTCATCCTACGGTCCTGGCACACCATGAGAAGGCTGGCATTGAGTACCAGGAGATAAACCAGACTTCCAGCATATCCAGTCAGGCTGAAGAAGGTATGAAAAGAAATATGAACTCCAAATCTATTATCTATCCAAATTAAGATATGAAACTAAGAGCTAGACTCACAGTATACCCTTGGCTTCTACAATATGAAAATCATATCACCAAAATTGCAGGAAAGGGCATCAAGAATCTGACGCAATTTAAAATAGTAGGAGGGCCTCAATACATAAGAATGTATAAAATCCTGATGCTTTAACTCACAAATTATGCCTACTTAGTAGGATTGTAAGATAAAGAATTCACTTTAGATGGAATGAAACTAGAAGAACTCCCAAGTAAGAGTTAATAAGATATTCTAGAACATTCAGGGTGAAGTACCCCATAAGACAACTCATAACACTGGTGCTCAAATCTTTCTTCTAATTTTTTAGTCAAGAAAAGCGAATTAGTCCATAAATAGAGTCCTATTGGTTGCTAATAAAAAAACTGGAGTAAATGGAAAATCAGATATATTTCTTATGATGAAAACCTTTCAGGAAAAAATCAGTGATTTATCAGCAGTTTCTAAGAAGACAATGACAATTAATTCAGGTAGTAGAGTGTGACAATAACTTTAAGGCCCAACAGTTTAACATAGTGAGGGGTAGTTTTACACTGTTATTTTAAAACCCAGTTGGCTTCACCTCTTGTTTGCCTATTAAACTGAGACATGTTTGTGTCACATTTTCAGGCAATAACCCAACCATTAGCATGTGTCACTCACATGAATCTATTTGTTAAGCTACATTATAATTCTTTAAAAATTTAACCACAATAGCAGCAAGCCTTGTAAATAAGTTGCTTATCTGTGACTGATGAGAACTGGGGGATTCAAACAATGCCTTCTTACCATTATTTTGAACTTTCTTACTGTTTTCTGAAATTTAAAATATTTCAGGATTATGTGTTCTGGGATATTTAGCATTTTTAAGTCCAATAAATATATTCTGGAAGAAGATTTTAGCACAAATTTAATATAAACATTTATTTTCTGTGCCTTGGACTTGTAGAGGGGGTAACCTCAGTTAAAAGCATGAGCTTCTAAAACGATGTTGGAGGAGACACCAGGCAGCCATATCCCTAACTATGAATGCTGGTTATGGAACAAGAAGCCACTGTATTTCAAATTATATTTTATGTTATGAAACTCCAAAAAGGTGTACAAGAACACACACTTCAGCAACTTCCAATTGTATACGTTTAATGCTGTGTGTTAAATGAAGAGACTTCATGGATGTCTCCATGCATGGAATGTAAAATCTACTTACCTACCAAAAATCCTCTTGGTTTGCTGGCAGGAGCAATACCAGCATGAAACAAAAAAATTAAAAAATATTTCTCTAATTCATTAAATTTACATTACTTAATCCCTATGTCAGGATACTAATTAGCCTTAATTACCCTGAGCAGCCTCACCCAGTACCTTCCGCTACCCTCTCTGGACAGGGTCCCTGGTCCCTTTCTGAGATATTCCATGGGTATGCCTGTCCTCAGCCCTGTCCTGGCTGGATCTTGAACCTGTATTTTAGGTAGCTTATCTCCAGTCATGGTTTTGGTCCCATCTCCTGCCACTCTTGACAACTTCCTAGAAAGACCCTGGACTTAGATATGACTATATATATAAATGTCATAGAATCATATGTCATTAATATGTACAGTGTATGTATAAACCGAGGTCTGAGTGTATCTCTCCATCACTTCCCTCCCTAAGTTTACTGAGTGGCGTGAAAGTGGGAAAAAAAAACCAAACAAAGGGAAAAAAATTAGAAGAAATGTCTAAAATTAATCAGTTTTTTTGACATGGTTTTATGCAAGATACACTGAAACCCCATAATTCTCCTTTCCTAACATTTTTATAGCTTTTCACGTGGCAAGGGATATGGCTTCCTGTGTGCTAATTATATTCCGTCCATTCCAATGACGTTTGCAGTCCTCCAAGGTCCTTCCCTGTGCTACGGAAGGAGCAAACTTTCCTGTGTTCAGATCAGGGAATGGACACAAAGAATAATTTCCTGAACAGGAGAAAAAAATGGTCATGTGAAGACTTTATTTTTTTAAATTCCTAGATGATTTTAAATCCATAAGAGCCATATATCTTCCCTCTCCCCACTTTGCTTGAGTCAAGGGTCTGTTGAGCCTGACAAACCATAACAAATTACTAAGCCAAAATTCTTTTCTTCCTAACCTTTTGTACAAATCCAGATCCTCGTTTTGCCACCCAGGTTTCCAGTTGTACTTGTACACCTCGCTACACTGGCAATCTTGTAGGAGGACATGAAATGCAAGAGTAGTGCGTTTATTTATGTAGTTCATCTGGGACTGTTGTGTGACAAGTGGAAGGGAAGTAATCCCCCTGCTACATGCCTTCCACTGAGACAGCCTAGTTGGTGTGTCAAGTCATAAGGCAAAATATGCTGGACTTACCATACTCTCATTCTCATTTCCCATCTCCTAATCTTGTACTGTGTTAACTATAATTTTTGAATTCGTTATTTTTTTGAAGAGTTTGAATTCCTTGTAAATTCTCTGCAAAGATATTCATTCTTGTCAATGAGCAACAGCTTGAGGCTTTTTCTCAGACTCTCAAGGCTTTGGATAACGGGTGAAAGTAGTATTCATTTAAAGCAGTGTATTGCTTAAAAAAGGTTGTTTTCATATTTTTAACTTCAGCTGTTTGCCTGCCACTGAAGAGCTCCAGCGGCCATTCTGCAGCTAGAAGACACTTTGGTTTTTGAGAAACAGTGGTTGCATTGGTTTGCCAGGCCAGTACTTCTCATAACTTTGGAACAGTTGAAGCAGTGATATATGATTCATAATTGGGATATTTAGCTACATTTTTTTTATAATTTCTTTTTAGACAAGGTTTTGAATAGATTTTCCTTCAATAAAATTTTGTGATTCTAAAAATACATATACATATATAGATCAGTCTGTTCACAGGAGAAAAGCACACAATATCTCCATTAAAATAAAAAGAAAGCGAGATGAGTTTAAATAAGTTAGCTTTCCCTTCTAAAACATTTCATAGAACCATACAATGGTTTGAATTGGAAGGGACTTTAAATACTATCTAGTTTCAACCCCCTGCCTTGGGCGGGCACACCTTCCACTAGACAAGATTGCTCAAAACCCCATCAAACTTGACTGAACACTTCCAGGGATGGAGTACCCACAGCTTCCCTGGGCAACTTGTGCCAGTGCCTTACCACCCTCACAGGGCTTCTTCTAAACATCCACAATGTTAGGAGATGTCCACAAGGCTCTCTGACTCTTGAGGGAAAGACAAGATGATTTAATAAGTTTAAATTCATCCTTACACCATACAGTCAGAGAGAAGAAGTAAAAGATACCCCATTTTAAATCTTATATCTTCCGCTTTCCAGCTGGAGCCATTTCTGAAAATTTTTGTATTTTTTTTTAAATCCATACATATAATTAAAGGGATGAAAAAAGTTTTCTGCGTGGTTTTCTGATTTTTCTTTCCTCTTCATTAATTCACCTTACCTCTGGAGGCCATCAAAGAGTAGTTGGAACTTAGATGCAGTAAAAGACCTCTGGAAAGTTCTCATGTTTCCTAACAATACTGTACAAATGTTTTCTTGTGTATCTGTTTCCTGCAATGACTCCATTTATTCTTCTTACCAGCAGTGATGCACATTATCAGTTAATATCCTATTTGCCTTTTATCCCATTTATCCCAGACAACAGGCTGGGATAAATGAATTCCTTAAACTGTAAGTTAGGAAAAATTCAGCTATAATTTTGGATACCCAAACCCATTTCATGCCCCTGCCCTCTTCTTTTCCTTTCTGTCTACACTGCACTTCTCAAAGAAAACGTGTTGGAGAAAAATTTTCTCCGGCACTCATGACATCTCAAAGGTTCAGAAGGGCTGGAAACTACAATCAGCATTTGGCTTTCATGAACCCCTAGAGAGCCCTTTCTCTCACAGATTAAATGCACAACAAAGAGGAAAATCTCTGGTCTTAGTCTTTGTGGAGGTGACAAGTCTATTGCAACTGTGTCAGGAACCCAGCGTGTATACTCTCCCTAGATGTGCAGTTTGAATTCTCTGTTGGTAAAAGTCAGCATTGTTTTCTCTGACTTCAGTGGAGCTTTTCCTGATGACAGCTGTTGACCTGTTGGCCAGCAGTTTCCAACTGCTTGATTTTATGGTAATTTCTGAATCAGAGAGGTACGTGGATAGTCCCAGACTACAGAGGTTTCCCTTTAATTTCAGTAGATCTTTTAGTAAATTTAAAGAGAGTTTGGGAAAAGACAAGTATTCAGTACTGGATGTTGCTACCCTGCAGATTTCCATAGGAACACAATGTAGTTATCTCCCTAGGTAGTCATTTGATAGAGTTGTGAAGTAATATACCCTAGAAGTATCTTTTTCTGTCATATTTATAGCAATTATGTCAAATAGTGAATTTAAATAATTTGAGCTGATTACTGCAGGTTTGTGAAAACACACAGTTTGACGCATTCACAAGTTTCAATTACTGTATGTGAAACGTAATTATGTGGAGTACAAAGCTCCAGGGGAAGCTGTGTTTTCTGAATACACCTTGTCTGTAATGCAATGATCTTTACTCCTTTTTTCCCCTCAAATTTAAAAATATCATAAATTTTGCCAATGGCTCATCATTCGTCAGATTCCACTTTTAAAATCTACGTAGACTGAGTACAAAGAGAATAAATCATCACAGTCTCAGCAACCTATGTGATTTGTGATCATATAAATTGAATAATTCTTTAATTTTGTTTTATATTTTTCTGGCCACTGTTCAAGACCTCCTGAGTACTGTTTTTACTGAGAGAAAGCTTAGAGTACGATGTCGTTTGTTTCAAAACAAGCCTTTGTAACAAGAATCTTGATAATGGTAATTAATCAGCCGACTTGTTTTGGAAATTTTAGGCGTCATTCTCTTAAAGTTATCATACTACTTTCAGTGGCCAACTGTTCTTTATGGCAAAAAAGACGAATGACCATCTGATCATCAAGTCCTGTCACCTATGATTGTAGGAAACATACCGCGAACGTACTGTCTTACAGATACATCCTCCCGAATCCCACACAGCTCAGACCTTCCTGAAGGATCCTGGTTCAATTTGGCTCCAGGAAACGACCATGAGGTCTGAGAGCTGTGGAAGGTGGCAGTGGCTGGAAGTCAGCATTTTGTCACGGTGCTGATCCCAGTGTTTATAACAGTTTTGTCTTTTGTCCTTGCGACACATTTTGTGCTAGCCCCAGTGCCACGAACACTGGCATCACTGGTTGTATTTCTGTGAGCGCTGTAGTTTCATCCACAGAACTTTCCATATGGAAATGCCGATTAAAATTTATATTATGCTTTTAAATAACCAAAGTTTCAGAGCTGTTAAATTTGATCGTCTCTAAAGCATCTGTGTATTTGATTTGCATCTCACAAAAAACAGATTGACATTAAAATCCATTTTATTTGGGTTGCTGTGATAACCCCAAATAACCCTTAATTCCTTCTGTTCATATTTACTCACATTCATGGCTTTGGAAACTCGTTTTGTTGTCTTTATTTTCATTGCTAGTGAAGCTGTCTTCATATCTAGCATAGGATGCAGATCTGTTTATATTATTTTTGACAAATTGTGAACTAGACGTGAAGGAAGACATTTGTGATTATTCTTTCTCCTTAAAAAACTACATGTCCTTTCTGTTGTGTCATTTATCAAAATAATTCTAATTATTATAAATCAAATTTCAAATTTTCTTCTTCTTAAAGAGCTGAAAAATATGCTCTTGAGAGGTTTGACAGTGATTTGATGTGAACTTCTTCTTTAAAGGACCAGAAAAAGCCTTTTTTACTATTTGGGTAAATATGACTTTCAGTCCCAAAACAGCACAATTTATTTCCGACTAACTGGAAATGTGCAGGACAAGAAGTGAGGAAAAGTTTTCTTTTTAAACTAAATTATATAACCCCTAGGTGTACTCGATTACAATGTGGCTTTGACACAAAACAGAACCTTCCTGTTGACCTTGACGACTAAACATTTTATTGCTGTATCCATAGCTGATAAACATTCCTAAAAAGCAATCAGGGTGACATGTCATTTCCTAATGTGACCACAGTGCCCCAGCATAATTCTGGAAGAATGCTGATCTCATGTTCTGTTCACATTGCTGTAATGTTTTGAAAAGGATCATCAGAAAAGAAAAGCAAAAATGAAAAAGTGAAACTTACTGTAATACCATTTAGTTTCCAGAGCCTTTGAATGTAATGAAAAATATGTCTAGAAATAATGTATTCCCTATTAACCATTTTCTACATAATGACTTACATTATTGCCATTTCCTTTAACCTATTTATATGGATTTCCAGAAGGGAATTATATGGATTTCTACATAAATGAGAATATATTTCTTTTCCTGAAGATGTGAGAAAGTTTTACATAAAAGAGTAAGTGCATTTACTTCTTCAGAAATCTAGAATTATCTGTGTGAATAGATGAGGAACGAGTGCCCCTTTCCTTTATGCAGCATATTAGTCCCAGTAATGCAATTAGTGCAAATAATGACCTGTCTACATGATCTTCACATTCATCTTCTCACACTGCAGTGTTTTTCCACTGATTTAAATTTCTGACCAATTAGTTAAAAGTTCAGCTATGAATATAAAAGATGGGTGTTTCTGGCTTTCTAAAAAAGCAAATAAACCCAAACTAATTTATGAGAATTAAATCTGTGATTGACACACTGGCCATGAGTGCATGTGAGGACTAAACACAGTACGTGTTGTTGATACTGGTATTAGCCAAGGAATAATTATCAAAAACAAACATGGATATATACAAAGAAGTGAGTGACACAGGAAAAACAAAGCAGGTTCTCTGCCATGGGGACTTTTATAGGACTGGAATAGTTCTGGACAAGAGCAAACCAGAATGCCAGCATATCAGGGAATGCTCGGGCATTGTTGCCTGGGAAGAGATGAGAGATGTCAGTAATTTCTGACTCCTTCTTGAAGTCCGCTGGACCAAGGACTACATCCTAACTTATCTTTCCTCCAAATATTGTTTGATCTGTATTGCAGATGTGTTTTTATCATATTCTCCTAAGCAGCACAAATACCAATTGTGCCCAAAAAACTCCAAAATTCTTTGCCTTGGGAAAATCTCAGATTCCTGACTGAGTGGAGAGTGACTGCAGATCGCTACACTGTCAACCACAAATAATCCCAGCAGAGAGGCTCTTCAGACAGTGAGGTGCAGAAGAAGAATTTTCATCACTGAACATCTAGCAGGGCTCTAATTACAAATATCAAAACCCAGTAGTTATAGACCTATACACTGTACATTTCTAAATGAAAAATAACCCAGAGCAGGCTAATTCAGGCTACCTGTTATTCTTCACTCTTGTGTTATAAAAGAAGCAGGTTTTTTTTTCAGGGCAGTGCTTCTGACTGCCCCGAAACACTGATTCATCTGCCTGAGTGGCTAAATAAAAATTTCTTACGTATTCAGTCTGTGCCATCGGGAGTCTCCTTTTCCTTTTCCTTTTACACGAGCTCCTTCTCTCTATGAGTGTGAACACAGGTCTTAATTCTAATAATTTGCCCTCCCGTCTTGAGATCCTTTCTAGCAGCTAGATAACCTGGATCCTCTGTAATTATTATTAGATCTAGTGATAACTGGTGTGGAACAACAGCATCAGGTGTAACACTATAGGAAGGTCATACCTTGGCTTTTAGTAAAAGATCTAATGAATTAATTTAGCAACAATATCAAGTACTAAGCCAACTGCATCTTTTAATTAACAACGAATGTGTGTTATAATTAATAAATTACCTTAGAGGCAAAAATCATTTAATGAGTTGTAGGTTAGAGATCAATATACACAAAAAGAGACGTAGGCATGGAAAACATAGGAAAGGCTTAATAAGAGGTAAAAGTTTTTACATACACGGAATAAATTAATATTTAACCTCCTGAGAGATAAAAGCAATTCCACCGCAGGACAACTGAACTCTTTATGTATAACCAATTGATAAACCCTGTCTGCCTTATTGAATCCTTGTGTTAGAAGGCTTTCGAGAGATTTCTGTTCACCAAAGGAAAGATCTGGTGGAACTGGGTATCTTTAATGAACACAACTGTTACAAAAATTTCTGTTAAAAAATTAAAATTAAACTAGGTATTGCACCAGTGAATAGATGTGCACTACATTTCAAGAATAATGTTTACTTCACTTTAGAGTCCTGCTCTGTTTGAATTCAGGTCAAAATCTACTGAAGCTTCCAGTTTTGAATTTGCACCATGAACTTTATACCATGCTCATGAATCATCCTCTTAGACCTAAAATAATTAATTAATTAATTAAAAAAAAATTAATCTAATTTAAGGCAGCTGAGATGCCCATACTTGGAGCCAAGTTACAAACTACTGCAGAGAGTGATTTCTTTAAATTATTTTTTATGGTAGAGACATGACATTTCTAAATAATATTAATAACAGATGTGAATCCCCCACATATATATATTGTGATATCTGCGATATACTAAACTACCTAGATGTTTTCACTGCTTCTACAAGACAGTTCAAAGGGAGACATTCTTAAATTAATAGAGGATAATACAGTGTAATCACAGGTTATAAAAAAAATAAGGAAATTAAACCTCTGAAAGAAAAAAGGGATAATTTTTGGTTATTTAGTCAAAGTAGCAATATTTAACATGATACAACACCAACTACTGACAAAAAATGAGAACATTTCAAGTGAAGAATTGATGGGGGGGACTGCTTTTTCAAAATCTGGCTTCTTTAGTTCAAAGGCCAAATTTTTCTGCTACGTCTAGGGTAGAAAACATGATGTTCTCCACAGCAGGACAATTTGAGATGTTTACAGCAAGAGCCTGGGTCTCCTTCTTGATCAACAAGGAATTTGTCTCACCTAGGGCTTTTCTGTACCCACCTTTACTGATCTTTACTGTTAGAAGTTAGGATCTCACGTCAAAATTAGTGAAATCACCCCTTTTTTATGTATTGGAGCTCTAAAAGTAGAAACAACACCAAAACCTCCAGTTTGAATTTAAACCAGCTCTCACAGAGACTTGAGGGTGTTGCTCACATTGAGGGTGCAGCAGAACAGGAACTGATGGTGTTTCAACAATGCAGGAGTTGGAGGACTGGGAGATTCCCTTTAAATGTTCATCCCAATGTGAAATAAAATGGGGGTTTTAAGTACTGTAGGTAAGTTAGAAACTCTATATTCACCCTGTGCAAACTTTGAAACACCAAACAAAAATCTCTCCAAGTGAAGCCAAGCAGTTTTAAAGGTCAGGCAAAGATTTTTTTATTTTTATAAGGCAACACCTTTGAATTTGAAAGTTTTGGGTTTATCATCAAAATGTGATTATATTTGGTAATCAAAGTCCAAATCCAGTTCTGAAATGCAAATTAATGAACAGGGAGAAAAACAGGTTTCAAGCCTTTCCATTATATTTTTGATAATTTCAAAATTGTGTTCAATATATAAACCCTAGGGCTAGGGTTTAAAGATCTGCTCTTGTTAGTTCTGATTTTGGATGCTTGCTGGTATACACTGTGGCAAATGACCTCTTCCTCTGTCTTTTGAGATGAACTTGAACATGGGCAGCCTCTCAAGCCAGCAGCAGACCAAAGGCCTTTCCCCTTGTCCTGTGGCTAATCATCCCCTTAGTCCCAGAGGCCAGAAAAGGATCTGATTTAATCTAAGTGAAAGCACCAGCCACTAAAAGGCAGGTAAGAACAATTCCTGTTGTGTTACCTCAAAGCTGCAAGACATCCTCTTTTAGTGCAAGAGGAAACAGCCTAAACTTGCACCAGGGGAAGTTTAGATGGGGTATTAGGAAACATTTCTTTACAGAAAGAGTGGTCCAGCCCTGTAAGAGACTGCCCAGGGCAGTGCTAGAATCACTGTCCCTGGAAGTGTTCAAAAAACATGTAGATATGGCACCCGGGGACATGGCTTAGTGGTGGTCTTGGCAGTGATGTATTAATAGTTAGACTCAATGATATCATGCTTTTTGCAACCTTAATGATTGCAGGATTCTGTCATCTCTTGTTCAAAGACTGTGCTAGTGCAGGGTCAGCATGTCTCAGCAGCCTCAGAGTAGAGGAGCTTATCCTGATTTGGACTGTTCTGTGAATAATGGTTCTTCAGCAAGGGGTGAGTTAGAACCTAAACTGTGAGTATGGGCAAGTCTGGCCCAACCATCCTTCTTGTATGAATCAGAACATCTTCCAAACTATGGTAATTTATAGCAGCCATGATATAGATTGTCTGTCTGGCATAGGTTTACTCTTTTGATGGAGAATAGTTTTTTGATTTGAAATCTTTTATAAAAATCAGATCTCATCCTGTGCTCTAAAATAAATAATTTCTAAATTTTTCAGCATAGAAATGAGCATTCACACTTAGGCACTGGGATAGCAATCAAATATGTTTGTGTTTAGGATGATCTCTGGCCTTAGATTTTTCACAAATTTTACATCTGGCTCCCAAATGAGCTCAGCTAATAATCAGTGGTTTATGAGAAAGCATTAAGAAACATGTCTTTTCAATCTGCTTACAAGGTCAAAAAACTTCCAACAGGATTTAATATATGTACACAAGCTTGATATATTGGAGTGCTGCATTTTTTTACAATGCTAACAGTTTGATGAGAATATCAATTAAACATGACTGTATAGTTAAAATTTCCATCTCTAAATGCAGCTGCAGCTAACAGGACTGCTAATCAAAGCAGTGTTATAATTTAGCAGTGATGAGGAAAGCAGTAGCCGTCAGAAGGGAATAACAGAAAGGAGGCAGCTGCTTTCATATCATTTTAGTGTCCATTTCTTTAATGAGCCTGAGGAGACAATTCCCTGCTGACTATTCATTAATTAATGGAATTTATGAGAGGAGAAGAGCTATCAGCATGCAAACAAGTGGAGAACAGGTGATGACAGTCTGTTTGCATGGAATGAGCATATTGAGGGAAGGAAGCTTTTGAATAAAGCAAATGATCTGGAAGAGATATTTAACAAAAAGCTGAGGTACAAATTCCTCATCTGGGCATCAATGACGTGTGGCTTTCAGCTTAACAGGGATATATTATTAAAGTCAAGTTTTGAACAATCCATGGTCTGAGAGAAAGAAGGAAGCAGCTCAAAGGACTCAGCAGCTGTCTCTGGACTCACTGTTCTGAGTGACTTCCACCATTTTGCCATGACTTGACTGCATTAATAAACAGTTGGATAGATCCCACTAGGAAACCCTGCCTCCTTCCCTTTTGGTCTTTCAGCATCATACTAGTGTCTTGCCCTTTGTCTGGGAACTCTGTGCTGCCTCTCAAGTCAAACCAGACTCTATCCCAGCTGTGAAGATCTCAGGGCACAGACCAAACTGTGCCAAAATCAACCTGCAGAGATTAATAAAGAGAAGACAATATCATAGTGCTGAGCTTCAGCAGTGTCAGGCTGGACATCTTTTGCATATGTATGGCATCAAAGGGTAGCTGAGACTGCAGATTCGGTTGTAGCCTCATGATATTCGTTCACAAAGGGATTCTTTGAGCCTTTTTGCACAACTTGAATTCTTGTAGTATTAAACACCCTCAGGCCTGGTTCCAATTGATCCTCTTTGATCTTTAACTTGAATTTAGACATATTTGTACTAAAACAAACTCCTGATAATGCTGGTTATGTCCATTTTCTACCAGGGGTATTTTGTGCAGGATGTGTGAAGAACATAGTGGAGTTCGGCTCTGCAAGTGCAAGCTCCTTGAAGACTTGATGTTAGCAACATAAGTAAGAGCAGCCACAAGCCTGCTGTAAACAGGACAGGCTGAGGCAGCAGATACTGGACATGTGAGAGAGACTGTGACTGCAGAAGCTCCAAACAGTATCCCACCATGTTTTGAGGATTTACATTATAAAGGCCATGGTGACAATCACACTCACACACTACAACACTCACAGAAGTCTGTTCCACACAATCTTGAATCTTCTGCATATGCAGTAGCCAAAAACAAGGATTTAATTTTTGACACTATATTCTACACACAAACTGTTCCACATATGTTCACTGAGTGGGTAGCTATAGCACATGCTTTTTCTACTATGGTTTCTAAATGTCAGGGATGTTACACATTTTTCTCAATGGCTCTTCTGTCGGGAGGATGGTGAATAAGTAAACAAACAACAAAAAGAGCTGAGCAGTTTTATCCAAGGTCATTAGCTATGACTTAATGCAAAACATATCTGGAACGGATCATTTAAAAAAAGCCAATTCATGGCAGTTTATATGAGAAAATACAGAGTACAGGAAGACCCCCTCCCTTTATACAATACTGCTTTATCAAATTTGCAACATGTTAGGGCTGAGGGGAAGAAGAGGGATTCCTTTAGCATCATGGAGACTTCGGTAAATAGGGGTAAGGCTTAGATAATAAATAAAGTCCTTGATTCCATATTTACAGTTAATTTAAAAATTTTTCCAATAATATGCTTAGTTTTACTTCATTTCTCAGATCTCTCTGCATTTTTTCTAAAATCTGCAGCTGCAGGAGTCCTAGGACAACCTAATTTTTTATTAACATGGGTTAAAATAAACCAAAACAAACCAAACAAAAACCCCACAAAAAACCCAGCTGCCAATCCAAACCAAACCAAACCAAACCAGAAAGCTTAAAGTTACAATGTATATCTTAAAGAATTGCCTTAGTTTTTAAATCAGACTTGAGTTGCTGTTTGATTTCTTTTTTATTTTAAGGGGTAATCTGCTCAGTCCACCATCCTGACTTCTTGGGGTGATTTTTTTTCTGCAGGAAAGGAGCATACACGCAATCGTTCTGCCTGTATGAAATTCATTCATTGGCTCCAATCTAGTTCAAGAGTTCAAAATAATTTCAGTAAAACCTGAAATAACAAAAATTAATAAGAGTAATTAGCAAGTAAAGAAATTAGAGTTGTCACTTTCTCAGTATTTTCATGCAGGTCTGCATGACATAGAGTGGAAGAATGTCTTTTTTCACTGTGAAATATTTCCCTGACTTCTAATAAATAGTATGCAGCTTTCTTGGCCCAGGTATTTCATCTACATGAATGACCTATAAAATGCCTTGAGATCAAACCACATACTGCTAATTACAAGCAGATTATTCAGATTTTAACTTGGACTTTTTGCACTTTGATGTGAAATGTCGAAAATGTTGACCATTTATCTCCTTTCATTGCTGGAAATATGTGTCTAATGCCATCTTTGATCCAGCCAAAAGTCTAGCTTGTGAAAATATCACACATGGGAATATATATATCTTTTAAGTTTGCTGATGTATTATAGTAACGATGTTTATCAGAAAAGAGAGGGGGATTGTTCAAGACAGCATGGACCAGGCTGCCCAACCTTTACAAAGATTTCCACACACCTGAGGTGGAAAAACTAGCAGAAATTTAAAGTGGTGATTTCAAAAAGAACCTGTGACCAATCCATATGCAAGCCAAATGGATTCTGGAGCTCAAATTATAACCAGAGTCATATCATGTCTGACAGGTAAGAATGGAGAGGTGTCGTTTTTAAGGAGATAAAGAAAAATAAATGAAATTATTGCTTTCCACTTCTTCATCTGTTTTTTTTTTTTTGGTATTGAAGCAGCTCTTCCACACATGCATGGTCTGACTGTGATGAGCACTAACAAATTAACCCTGAGATTAGCTCTGTTGGTTAGAGATTGGTACTAAAACCTCCAAGTTTGCGGGTTTCATTCCTAGAAGGGCCATTCACATAAGTGCTGAATTTGATAATACTTGTGGGTCTCTTCCAACTCAGAATATTCTGGTCACTGTAACAGGAACAGAACAGCTGGCAAAGTACAAGTGAGTGGTGGATCTAGGAACTGTCCTTCCTTCTCTCATATTCAGTGAGTGCACAGAATACAAGCTGATGCAGGTAGTGGTGACTTAAGCCTCCAAAACCAGTTCACCTGGTTGTACCATATTAAAGCATAAAATTAATTGCTTTATCCACTCTTTTCATTTGACAACATTTTTCCTCTGACTCAACCTACCTTTCATGAATTCTTAATTGATTTTACACTTAGCTGTGCATCAAAGTTGATGACAGTTAGTTTTAAAATATGTGTAGTCCTTATCTTGTACTCCTACCTTAATAAAGCCAGAAGGATGTCTGAAAAAATCCTCCGAAAATGCAGTCAATTTCCTAAGGGGAAAAAAAAAATCAATGTATATGTTTATATACGAAAATAAACACTGTGATCGAAATTATGATTTTGGAATATATGAAGATAACCAGTCTGCTGAGAACTTTATATACCAGCAGCAAAACAAGATACTCATTCTTCGCCCCAGCATTCGGTTAACTCCAGCTGTAAATGAACATTTAAATTTTTATTCAATAAATAAATATATATTTATTATATTATTTGCTACTATTATTATTTTTTTTGTCCCAAGTCTGATCAGCATAGGAAACTTGCCTATATATTGCATCAGAAATGATAGAGGAAATTAATAATGATTGAAATGCTTTCTGATCTTAACTTCTATGAGTAATAAACCAACTAATTTCAAAACAATAGCTGAACCATCTCTCCAGATTGCTGGAAGATAAATTTTTAGTTCCACAGCTTTTTTCATCATTCCTGAGGGTTATCATTATTTGCTTTTCATATTTAACTGAGACCAGAGATTAATGAAACTAAAAATTACAGATTTTAATATAAGTTTAAAGTATTAAAAATATTGTATCATCTTACTGTTCATCAAGCAATTTTAAGACTATCAGTGAAAAACAAAGGCATATAATTCCAAGAATGATGAAAAGATTGAATTGTAGGCATTATTTCTCAAGTTTTAGTCATAATATAAGAGCAAGGGGAAATTGAATAGATTTGAAGGGAAGAAAATATAAGGCTTGTTAAGAAAATCTTATTTCTTCATAAGTTGCTTATTGAGCTTCTAAAACTCATTGCTACAAGGTAACTGTGAAGTGGCCAATGAAAGCACTTAGGAAAGAAGCCTCATGTCTGAATTCACAGAAAAATAAAAATAAGTGTGCTTTAAGCCCTGTACCCTTAAAAATTTATTTCAGTTCTAATCAGGAAACTTCTCACTCAAATACCTTGGCCTTTGCATTTCTATGACGAAAGGGCCAGATGAAGTAGCATAAGGATAGGTTTGGACATTTGTTTTCAACAACTCAGGTATGCATCACTGGTTGTTCTGGGAGCAAAGCAAGAAGATGAATTATCACTGATTTAATTTCAGTTTCCTTATGCAGTTATGCCCTTAAAGACCGAGGGCATGAGTCTGTAAGTGCAGTCTGTATTTCATCACAACTCTTCTTACCATCCCAGTTGTTAGAGAATAAACACCTAAGTTACAGCACCCATTTTAAGACCCTTTTAAAATACCTTTTTCCTAGTAACTAGCAACAAATACAGTCAACAAATACATGCAACAAATCAGTCTTGAGCTTCTCATCAAATTTGCTGCCGAGAGACAGAGCTCCTTGTTTCAGATCCAAGTTCCCACTTCACTTTTTGTGCCTCATTTTGCTTTAATTTTATGGCATAATTCAGAAACGCTGTACCAGCACCTTCTTGCAGAGTTGAAGACCCCGGTGAAAAGGTTTCATAGAATCATAGACTAGGCTGAAATGGAGGGGACCCCTCAGGATCATCAAGTCCAACTCCTAGCCCTGTGCAGAGCATCCCAAGAATCACACCATGTGCGTGAGAGCGTTGTCCAAACACTTCCTGAACTCTTTCAGGCTTGGTACTGTGATCACTTCCCTGGGGAGCCTGTTCCAGTGCCCAACCACCCTCTCGGGAAAAAACTTTTTTCTGATATCCAGCCTAAGCCTCCCGTGGCTCAGTTTCATGCCATTCCCTCAAGCCCTGTCACTGGTCATGAGGCTGAAAAGATTGGTACCACCCTCCCTGCTTCCCCTCATGAGGATGTTCAAGACCCTAGTGAGGTCTCCCTCAGTCTTCTCTTCTCTCTGGTGACACCCTGTACCTTCCTGCACAAGCCTGTAATGCTTGCTGCTCCCTTGAGGCTATTTCCAAGTGTATTGAGGCACTGACACCTGCCATCTACACTGTGGAGAAATAGCACTTACAGGAAGCATGAGTAAAGAGGATGTTAGAGTGACAGCTGGAACCCATAAAATATCTTGAGGAAGGAAGTTGTAGGGAAAGTATATTAGATATTAGATATTAGTTTTCTGAAAACTGCAAAGTGGTGTGAAATTCACCAGGAAAGTTTATTCAGTATTACTAAATGTAGGAGGAGGCAAGACAAGGACTGGGGTATTCGAGAAAAAAGTGGATGGGAATGAAGCTCTAAATCAATTTCTCCAGGAAGTAAAATGGGGTTGACAGTGTTTTCTCTATTTTATCTAAATTGGTGGCAATTTTGCTTTGAAGTTCCTGTATTTTTTTTTCCATTTTCATATTCTAACAAAAGATAGCCTGTTAAACGAATGTGGACAAAATACACTTTTTCTATCATTCCTTTTTCAAATTCCTATTATTAGAATTGTAAATCCTGAAGGTCCTTTCACTCAGAACGAGGGATCAGAAGGTGGTTTATGTATCAAAACTGCAAAGCTTTTGTTTTATTTTCAACAACAAAAAAAAGAGTAATTTTGTGTGGATCACAAAGTTAACCAGTAAGAGATGAAAAATAGCCCAATCAATCCTCCAACACCGCAATTCTGTATTCCATGGCTGAATAATCAGATCCTTCAAACTCTGCGCTAGAAGTTGCTCTGCAATTTGCATGGGATTGTAAACTCCAGGTCACTGTTTCCCCCATTTCCCTAAGTTTATGTTAGCATGGCTATGGTATTATAACTATGTCAAAATAAAATCTTAAGTCGCATGGATCATGTGAATAAAATTTATGAATCATATTTTTGGGACAGCATACTTAGCCTGGCTTTCTTAATGGTTTTATGAAATGGGCCAGTCCCATCCATAAAACATGATATCTATAATTTCCAATTCCTCACATGTTTATGCATGTTTCTATGTATTTTAACAAATTTGTATTCATATCCAGAATTCTCAATGTTCCTATTTACTGTAACTTTACATTCATGTGCATTTACTGATTTCAGTTCCATTTACTCCCAGGTCGCCTTGGCATTACTGGGAAGAGAGTCATGCACACAGTTCTTATGATTCTTTTGTTTATTTTCAAATAGATGTGAATCTAAAAACTACTGTGATCAATTTGACATGATTTTTGCCAGATAATATATTTTTTCTTTATTTTCTATCTATTACAAATGTACATGAGTTATTGGAGATGTTGATTCTTGAGAAGAAAAAAAACCCTCATAAATTCCACTGAGCAACAAACTATTTTAAATGGCTGTATATTTGAGTAGCTCATAAATATGCCTGGTTTCAGCCCTAGATTTACTATATTTTTAATTTTCCAACAGATTGGCCATAGTTTTAACGCTTTCATCTGAAGCCGTCTGGTCTATTTAAAGGGCACAATGTACTTAACTATTCAAAAGGCTCTTGATCCTATGAATTCACTTTGCTAGTAATGGGATAGTCATTTTCCAGGCCAGTAAAAAGCTATTACTCACTGGAACACAAACAGATTACAAGAGGGAACGCTCATGCTGATGGCTGGCAGCCTGACAAAGGGAAGTGGGAAATATGGCCCTTTCCTGAACTAAGTTGCATTGACCCTATCTGTTCCAAACATTTGACTCCTTTCTTCTTGTGATACTTATGACAATAATAGGATAACAGATTTATGTCATGAAGGCACTGACCTTTGTCAGAAGGAACATTTTGACAGGGAAAGATGTGATATGCTTCTTCGTTCTATAGTTTTGACAATGACTGACAGCATGGCCGTATATTGACATGGCAAATCTTATGCTTATGTTTTTATGTTGCCATCCTTGGATTAACTCCTGGGTTTTTATCATCTTTGATTGCCTATAACTTTTCTAATGAAATGCCTAGATAGAGACAATTAACACTGATAGAAGCCTTGATTCACCTCACAAACATAAAAGTGCCTTGTGTTCTAAGATGGATTTTGAGTGAAGAGGCAGCTAAACCTAAAGAGCATTTATGCTTTTCTGTTCCTTTACTCTATGGTAAGGATACTCTCACCTTAAGAAAGTCTAGTTTATGCTGCCCCCTTTGATTAAAGTTTTATGTTGATAATGAACATTTGATTCTCATTTTTCTATGAAAGGTTTGGATTTGATGGAATGTGACTAAATTTTAAATTTGAGATGAGAGGCATTACTGCAGGGAATTTAAATATTTAGGATATGATTATATATGGGTGAAATGATTTTTCTTTATCTTCAGGACTGGTGGGCACATGCACTTCATCACCCCAGCAGCAAAGTAAAAAGCCATATATCCAGGTAGTTAGACAAGAGAAAATGGAAAGAGGCACAGAAAAAGCCATTTGTCCAAAGACAGGATGCAAATGTTCAGTTTGGAGGTTTTTTTAGTTAGAAATTATGATTTCCCATGTACATTTCAGTAGCCAACTGAACTGTTCATACTGCCTGTTTTTCCTCTTTTTCCTATTTGAGTACTGACCCTTTACTTGGTGGGGATTGCAGCACAGCAATGTTGTGTGGCATGCAGCTTTCAATTCTTCTTTACTTTTAAGTGTAGCATGAAGAATATCTTCCATACTGTGCAGTGGAAACAAAATTGGCAGTCTCTGCCCTTGATGATCTTATCTTGAAAACCATTACACATGAGTAATTTTTATTCACTTGCAGTTTATTTCTGCTCACAGTGAAATCGCTGGTGAAATTCCCAACACCTCCAGCAGAGCAGGATCAAGACCACAAATATTAACATTGACTTTTGTGGTAGCTCTCAGAGAACAAATCAAACTGGAAGACAATCAAAGCAACAAAAACTTGTTTTCTGTCTTTCACCTTCCAAGATTTGGATATAAAATTGCCTAGATGTAGCATCACTTTTCATTCAGCTCTTTGAGTGACACATAATGAGGTTTCATTGTTCACTATGACACTTTGACAAATGTTGTGTTACTATTGCTCCTAAGAGTGACTATACAAAACATCCCCACGCCAGAAGCATAGCACAAGTAGAGTGAGAATCTGAATGAATTATGCATGAAACATGAGAAAGGAAGCAAATGTTAACTAATCTCAAAATGGGTCAAACTCATGACAATTTAGTTAGTGACAAATGAAGATATTTTTCTGCAATATTAACCAACTGTGTCCCTTTTGATTTGTGCCCCTACTGATTTGCAGAGCACAAAAGGTCATTTTCCAGGCAGATGGGGAATTTCCCTTGAAGAAGGGAATTCAGCTTCTACATGCCAGACATAATGAGAACCAATAAATTAGGCAAAACTGCTGTTTACCTAAGATGAAATATTGATGGCCAGGCCCATGAGAATGCTAATGTCTACATTCATCTTTTTTTTTTTGTGTTGAAATTTAGAGCACAGTAACAGAAGTTGTGGTAGATCTATATATCACAGATACAGTAACATTAGAAAAGGTAGCAACTGCAGAATGCAAATATAATGCAACTGAAAAATTTCAGTTTCTTCCTCACGAATTTTACTTTTATCAGGTAAAATGAAATGGGATGGAAAGCAGTACCAAGCACAAACTGTATGGCTTGAAGTATTGATAGCAGATTAGAAGATCTTTTCACTTTTATGTTACCAATGACTAGAAGCTTATATGCAAGATATGTGACATGATCTGGTGGTCTTTATACTGTTCCCAGATTGTGATGCCATATGTCTCCTTCATATGGCAGTGTAATCTAGGCACAAGGATCGGAACAAACCTTTCAAGACAGGAAGGTACCATATGACTGAAAAAAAACAAGTTTAATAGCTTAAGTTAGGAGAACAAAAGTGAACCATGTAACTAAATGCCTTTAACTCCAAGTTTTGAAGACTATATTCTGAAGGAGAGAATATTTAAAGACATGAAAAGAAGTGGAAAATAAGGTAAAATATGATACGTGTTTACCACCAGAACATTACATGCCAATAATCTGATAATTCCGACAATTGGAATGGCCTGTAAGAAACTGTAAGTCCAAACCCACGCTGTCAACACACAGAATGCATGGAAATCACAGAAAAGGTTTTTCTGAAGGTTTGTGCACAACTGAAGAACTATACAGTTACTGGCAGGGCAGCTTGCAAAAACAGCATGCAGTGATGGATGAAAACAAGGATAGATGCACATGTATGACACATATGGATGGACAGCATTTGCATGGATCATACATATGGAGTTCTGCAAAGGAACAGGCCGTAATGTTTGTTGAGACCTTATGAGTCAGGATCAGAGGTGAGGTCATGGCAGAAAGAGAAGTTGTGTCATGCCTCTGCTGGTCAGTCTGATCAAAAAGAGACAGTGACTGAAGCCTCCTTGAAATCTTCTGATCATTGGTCTTGGTTCTCATGGAAGACATTAGCCATATTTGCTAGAAGGGTCACACAACAATCCCAGAAACTTCCAGTTTGTTTTAATACAGCTGCTTGAATGAACTGAGAAGAGCCCTGCCAAGAAGGACTTGAGGACACTGGACCACAAAAGCTTACTTCAGGTGAGGAAAGTGGTGATTCCCCCCAGCCCAGCTACCATGAGAATATATCCAGGGTACAGTGTCTAGTTTAGTGCACCCTTGTATGAGAGTGACATAGTGAGGAAAGTCCAGCAGAAGCCACCAAGAAGATCAGTGTTTGGAGCACATGACATACGAGGAGGGATTGAGAGAGCTGCAAGTGTTTACCTGGGTTAAGAAAAAAGCTGTCTTCAATGACAAAGGAAGTAATGATAGAGCAGATAGGCTCACCTGGGAGGTCCAGAGTAAAAATACAAGCTGCAAAAAGGGAAATTCAATTTGGATGCTAGCGTAAAAGCTTTTGTGATGACGGTAATTTAGCACTGCAGCAGACTGCGCAGAGAGGCTGTGGAGTTTCCGTCGTTGTTGAGGGTGTCAGTGCATCCCTGAGAACCTGATCTGAATTTGAAGCTGGTCCTGCAGAAAGTTGGACTAGGCAGTCTTAGAGAGCCTTGCCAACCTTAATAACTCTGTCATTCTTTGACTTTAATTATGTAACAAAGAACAAAATAGTGGAGAGTGAGGCATAACATCCTGGTAGTAGGAGGCAGCAACGAGAACAATTTTCTGAAAAGTTTTCTATGGAAATGTTGGTAGAACAGTACTTGGAAACTGAATACAGTGATTTAATTTTTTCCAACATGTAAAAAGGCTGTTTTAAGCAAAACCTCGTTCTGAAACTACATTCTGAAACCTTCAACAATAATTAAAATGGAAAAAATAATTATGTTTATGCAATTAAAAAGAGAAAAGGAAAAAGAAAAAGTTGAGAAGACAATTTACAAGGAAAACTGCAAGTAGTGTGATGGGATAAAAACTATATTCATCTAAACATTTGGCTCCTGATATGTCTCCTTTGCACTGATCTGTTATCTTAAATGCTGAGCTAGTAAAACTCCTGGGAATTCTCCTTGTGTAAGGAAAATCCTATCTGGCAGAGAAAGTAAGTATGGCTGGCTTTGCTCCAGGGTACTGAAGAGAAGATCATTTCCAGGGCAGGGGTGGGAAGCTGAAGTAGCTCATTATAATGGATACTCATTTTGACAGTAATGAAGAAGACTATCACCTCTCCATATAAGTACCTAAATATATTGAGCAATAAGACTATTGAAAACAGATGTGCATTTCATAGGGTTTTGGTGCAAAATTCTCACTTTCTAAAAAAAACACATAACAAAAAAAAGGTCATAATAAACACTGAATTTTGGATGCATTTAAATTTTATCAAAATAAATTAATACTGAAAGGTAATGCTAGAGGAAAAAAAAATCTGTATTATTTATAGGAACTATTTCTTCTGTGAGATCTGCATTGTTTTCACATGGCAGTAATTGAAATGTGCGGGTGAATTATGAGTTTTCTTCTAACTATATAAATCCAAAGGGGCATAACTATTTGAGTATTTGTTTTGAGCATTTACATGGTTTTCTGAGAGCAGAATTTAGTTCATGCCTTTCCAGCTTTCGACCATTTTTTGAAGGTCAAGAGATAACTGACTAACTGACTACAGCACAGAAAATAATAACATAATCAACATTTTAAGGCACATTCCTTTTGAAATTAAGGACTTCTAACCCCTTAGGATCACATTTCATAAAACACACAAAAGAACTTATTTTACAGAGACTAATAAGAAAAACATTAAAAATCTTTTAGCCACATAATTGTATTTTCTTAGGATAAACTGCTGAGTTTTAGACGAACCTCTCCTGCCTATAAATTCTAAGAATAATGTCAAGGCGTAATTTTCAGTACAGCCCAGAGACTGAAATGTCTTCCTCTGTCATCCACATTTGGTCTAGTTCTGGATTCCGTATGAAATTTCAGACAGGAAGATTTATGTAATATGCACAGAGTGCATTAATCCACTGCACAACAAAGTACATTAATTTTGAATACTGCTATCAATTGGGCTACATGCCATGGTGATAACTACATTATAACCTTTATAAAAATGGCTTTACTGATACTGAGGGCCTCATTTTTAACCTCTGGATATTTATGCAGTTTTGTACATGCACATGAATAGGCAAAAATCTCAAAACTTATGCATACATTTCAAATATTTATATTTATATTTATTACATTTTTAGTATCACAATATCAGGATGCTCAATTAATTAAGCTAGAGATCTTTTACTTGTTTATTTTCATTGTTAATCTTTGCAAATTACATTAGCCTTAAATGGAAGCTAATGAAATTAAATACCAATAATAGAAGGTAAACCCAACTATTCCTTCTTTCATTTTTTTTGTAGGTTTAAAAGGATCAGACTAAGGATCTAAGGGGAAATTTTGGGTTGTGTAAAACATTCAGTTTTATAGAGTCAAGGTCATCTTTTTGGTTTTAGAAGAGAGAATCAACGTTGTTATATTCAGATACTTATAACATTTACCTTAAATGAGGAGGGAAGAATTAGATGCTCCTTAATAAAATTGAGGCATGTTAGCATGTAAATCCATCAACTGAACACTCTCAGACAGAACTCAACAGCTTGGTGAGGTGGATTGGCAGAAACCCCATGAAGTTCAACAACAGAAAATACAATTCCAATAAATATAAGGATTTTTTTTCCCTAATTAGACCTGCTTTGAGCAGGTGTTAGACCAGAGGGCTTCTGGAAGTCCCTTCAAAACTAAATTATTCCCTGAATTTGAAATAAGATTTTATTGCCATCTTCAGCTAGCAAACGGTTGTGTATAGGATAATATACAAGCTGGAACACAGGAAATTCCTGATAAATATACAGAAAAAACCTCTTCATCATGAGAGCAGGCATGCACTTGGAAAGGGGGACAAGAGAAATTATGAAATTTCCAGACTTACAGATATTCAGAACTTGGCTGAACATGATTTGAGCATTCTCATATAATTTTGAGATTAGCCTTGCTGTTTGTCGAAGCCTGGACTTCACCAACTATAAGTTCATTTGCCACTGCAATAATTAAATTATTCCGAACGTATAAAATTACACTAAATTTTCTTTCCTTTTTTAAGTGTTGCATGAAAAGTGATTTCCAGGAATTCTGCATTGTTTTTCCTTTGATTTTTAATAAAAATATCAACATCTGGTTGAAAAAACACCCCAGAACAACACTTCTTTTTGCCACATTTATTACCACACATATTCAGTGCATTATTTTACAGCAATTTCTGGCTCAAGTTTGCATGTGCAAAGCTATAAGCCCTACTGAAAGTATAGCTATACATGCATATGATCAAGCCCACACAATGAATAAGCAGTAATTTACCACAGATTTCTGCTGCACTTGTGTACGAGACAGAATTGGTAAAGCTGGAAATAATCAATGATTATATGACCTAATCTAATTTTTGTTTTGTTTTGGATTGTCTCCAAGAGATGCTTATGACACGCTAACTGAAAAAAAAATCCCTCACATTTTTTTTTTTCCCAGACTCAACTTCATTCCCCATTTCTCTGTCTTCTCCCAACACCAGCTGCATAGTGGGAAGCGGAATGGGGCTGTGGTCAGTTCATCACATGTTGCCTCTGCCACTTCTTCCTCCTCAGGGGGAGGATTCTTCACACTCTTCCCCTGCTCCAGCATGGGGTCCTGCCCACATGAGACAGTCCTCCCTGAACTTCTCCAATGGGAATCCTTCCCAGAGGCTGCATTTCACACATGGCTTCAGCATGAGTCCCTTCCATGGGGTGCAGTACTTCAGGTGGGTCCATCTTGGAGCTGACTGGCAATGATTCTCTTGGACATGGGGGAAGCTTCTAGCAGCTCAGCAGGATGTCTACAGTCATCCCTGAATTCCCTCACCACCAAAACCTTGCCACACAAACTCAATACATGTGGAGGGACATTGTTGGTCAGGCTTACAATTTATACTGCTGGAAATGATGAATTGTGCCAGAGATAAGCTATATTTTTGCCTTGTCACAATAATGGTTTCATCTTTCATCACAAAGCCTCAAAACTGTCCCTCAAGAAAAGAAATACTGGCAGTGATAATTTATACAATGACATTATTAAAGAAACAAGGTAGAAGAACTCTGTTCAATTTGGTTTTCATCAACCAGTGTTTCCTATTGACACAAACTGACACAAACCTCACTGAACTGATTCACTATAAAGTGGGCACGTTATGGCTCACATTATTCTCCTCAAACACTATTCCTTTTATATCACTCTCTCTCACCCTTCAGCTTTGCTTCTCAGTACAATTCATAACATCAGGAATGTTTTTACCCAAGCAAAATTTAAACAGGAGGACACATCTGTTTTATAATAGCTTCAATTTAATTGTATAAAATTGTAACTGAAACATCAGAAAAGCTAAAGATAGAATAAAGATGATATTTCTCATCACTATGGGATCTTTCCTAGTTGGATTTCTCAATATTTTTTAATTTTTTTTTACTGCATTTTAGGTAATATTCCATTAAAGGTCCATTGCACAATTCGTTGCATTCATTTAGTCTTCCACCACAAACACTAGAATATGGTGGGAGGACATGTGTGACCCTCACCACCAATGGTTATTTCAGTTTCTGATCTTCTTTTATCAGCACTGAGGTTCTAGCTTCAGTATCTTTCTCACATTTCCTTTTAGATATTTGCATTCTTTCAGTAAAAATGAAACCTGCAGGGTTTTTTCCCTCCTTTCTGTACTTAAACTGTGTCATAGCTTTGCTTTGACATCTTTGGCATGTTTAAAGAGAATAAAGTTGTGAAAAAAAATCTATACATTTGGATCATGGCTGAAGGGACTTCTTACATATTATTTCTACTAACAGTACAAATTTTAATGTCAAGTTTACTTTAATTTATAGCAGTAGGAACTCAATTCAATGAATTTATCCTGAGTAGAGGCTCTGACTCTTGAAGATCATTGAAGTTCCTCTAGATTTACTTCAGTAATATATCAGAGAATGAATCTGAGATTTTTTTACTGGAATATGAAAGGGGAAGTTTGCAGAGGACAATGCAAGGCCCAATTTAGTTACCATCAACAGCATCCCTGAGAAACCAATGGCTTAGCTTTCATTTGCTGAGAACATTCTCTCTACAAGCTGGATGGATCCTTGGAAGAGACAAGCAAGTGCATAATCCTGTTTACAAGCACTAGTAGTCCATTGTCCTAACTCTGGCACATTTCTAATAAAGTATTAAATACAGCTCTGCCCTTAATGACTCATTCAACAAAGAACTGCCAGTTCAAATAGTCATCTTTAGGGTCTTTGTTATGTTTTTGTCTTGAGCTATCTTCTGTCGCATAAAATATTACTTGTCATTTAACAACCTAAACAGCCATTAAAACACCATCTGAAACAAAGAATGAACAAGGCATATACACCTGCTTATTAAGTCCATTTGTGTATGCCATTGGCTTCCAGAAACACTCAGTCTTGTTAATTTAATGATTAGACAATAAAAAAATATGTCCTGCTCATTTATATTAGTGTAACATCTAATAAAACGTCCTCCAAGCCAGAACTTGGAGGAGAAATTTATTTTCATATTATTCACAGTGAATTGCTCTTGATATTAATTACACAAGAGCAATGATATTGAATCCATTGCTCTTTAGAGCCTACTGTACCTTGTAGTCTGACTGATCTTCATTTTTCTTTTACAACATATCAGGGAAAATAAGATAGTTGTGATACAGAACTGGACATGTACAAGCTGAAATGATCCAAAGTAGCTGCAGGAAACATCGACTGACTCACAGTTAACAGTGCTGAGTTCAAGGCCAGGAGCCTGACAATAGAGGAAAGAAGTCACTACCTAATGGAAATAAATCTTAATGTTGACGAGGCAAGGGAAATTAAGCAACTGAGAGAGAAAAGTCTGAGATAACTGCATCCTGCCTTAATCAACTTGCTGTTTAATTTTTCTAGCTATGGCCATTTGTGGTTTCTTTAAAACCGGGGAGGCAGTTCCATTGTCCTGCTGGGATCAGTGTTGTTTTCTATCAATTTAGGTTTGGTATGGTCCTTGAATTATAGTAGATGCTGTAGTATAAACTGAGCATGGTTAAAAATAAAACAAAAATAACCACACAAAAAGTGTTGTCTTCGCTCAATCAAGTAGCTGTGGTTTTGACAGCTCTTAAATATTAAGAAGCTGGGAGAGACAGAATGAGATATTTAAAAAAAATTAATTGGGAAGATGGAGAATTTAAAGAGTTCCTAAACTAAGCTGAGAAAAATTTTGAAGGTGGAAATAAAGACATAAGGGATAAGAAGTTTCAGAAAACTTAAAAGATATTAAAGAAGCAATTTTCCTACTTATATATAGATTTTTCTAACACAGATGAGAAAGATGGTTTCTATTATTTTGTTTTAACTGTCTCAAAAAGTTCTGTCCCCATGAGGAATCTTTTCAAAGAAAGACAAATGAAATCCAAGTAAAACTGGTGAAGCAGTACCACCTAAAAAAGCTGCTCCAAATTTTCCACACTGATGATCAACTCACACATGTAATCAAGACATAGAGGTTTCCAGGAAAAAGTTCCCTACATTTTGAAATTGAAACAGTTGGGATTTTTTTACATCTGAGAAATAGAAACCCTAACTCCTGTTATTTTCCTCTAAAAGAGTCAAAAGGTAATATCATGTCTATAGAAAACCAGACATGGATGCCAAATTCTAAAACTTGCTCTGTTGAAAGTCTTAGAGGTGTTTCTGGTGAGTTAATTGCTCCTTTTTGTAGAATGACACTGTAAAATGTTATAAAATAAAGATTACTGAGAGTTTCCCCTGTGGAGTTCAATACGAGAGGGCAAAAAGACAAGAGCTGTGCAAAGACCATGATCTTTTCCTGTTTCCATGGTGATACAGTTCCAGAAAGGATACACCCATTTAAACTAGTGGATCCTGCTAAAATATATTATAAAGCAGATATAACTGTGCTGGTTAAGCACTGGAATGAAGTTCTTGAGACCTGTTCAAACTCTTTCCATCCCTCCCCATTTAGAGAGCATGAGCTAAGAGGAATCACTATGTAGAAAGGCCACAGAGAGCATGAAGATTCATGAAGCCTCGCATTTTGAAAAAGATAGGTTTCAGATGTACAATTTCCAAAAATGGCCCACATTCCTTACATATTTATTGTAATGCAGGTTTTCTGGATAAAAATGTTTCTGAGATGTGTCTCTCTGTTCGATTAGACATCTTCATAATCTACCTATGTTGCTGCATGCTGGAACTTAAAAGTCACAGTTTATTGAGGACATGAATTTTAATGATTTGGTTTCGAGTTTTCTCTCCTATGTATGCACTTATAGTAGTAAGGCAGATTAAACTTTCAAATGGAGATAGAACTTGTCATCATACTAATCATACCTATTAAAAAAATTAGACAAGCTACCGGGCATCCATTTCCCTCTCCCAAACATTAAACTTCAAAACTAAAGTTAAGAAAAAAATGCTCAATGTACTTATGTTAGGCCATCCTTGAAATTACCATAGATCTGAGAGTGTGTTAGTAGGGGTATAGGAAAATTATCTCTCATGAGAAACAGAAAGACAGATAGTCATTATCTGTTGTCACCACAGGGCAAGTAGAATATAATATATGAAAAGATCAATCTCCATTTAGCTCATGGTTTCTGGTCCTGAACAGAATTATGAATATTCTGGTCTCTTCATTTTAGAGTGATTTTTAAGTCTTCGTGGAGAACCAGGAGAGAGAGAATGACTGTTGTGTAAGAAATGTTCCCTTATTCTCACTGGGGTGTTTCCATTCTTGATTGATTACAAGGATTTATCGTGCTGTGTAGTTGTTGCTTGGCTTATCCTGTGTTGATACCATGAGGACATTACTACCCAGGATAAAATGTGCTACATCCTACAATGTGCAGATGAGAGATCCATGAATGCTGATGTTTCTATCATGAGTTTATCTACTGTGGCAGTGGGGAATGTGTTGATATTAAGCTCTAGGTTACACGATTTATAAACAACTTGCCTCCTCATTTTACCTAGGAAATAATTATCATCTTTCCCTGGTAACATCCAAATTCCACTGGACTATTTTCCTTCACGGTAGACCAACCTTGGGATATTTGTTCCAGGCTTGACTTTAAGTTTGAAGTTTCTTGCTTCTGCTTCAGATACAAGGAAGGGTTCATGTACCTGGCAGCTGAGCTAACGTTTCACTTCTAACAACTGGTCTAGGAAAAGATAAGACCTCTATCTGCTCTACTTATAAGCCTCTATCACAATTATCCTTGAATTTGCATCCAGAAGAGGGCAAAAAAGGCAATGAAAGGGCTGGAAGGAATGTTCTGTGAGGACTAGCTGAGGTTTTGTCTGGTTTGGAGAAGAGCTGGGTGAAGGGTGACTTCATGGCTCCCTACTGTTCCTCAAGGAGGGTGGGTGAAGAGGACGTGTTGATTTCCCTGGTATCCAGTAATAGGATATGGGGCAACAATTCAAAGCCACAGCAAGGGAGGTTAAGTATGGATATTAGGAAGCATCTCTTTATTGAAGAGGTGTTCAAGTGCTAGAACAGGCTTTCTAGAGAAGTGGTCAATGTCTCAACCCTGACAATATTTAAGAGGCACTTGGACAATGCCCTTAGTAGCACGCCTTTACTTGGTCAGCCCTGAGGTGGTCTAGCAGCTAGACTGGACTGTTGTAGCTCACTTCAAAATGAATGGTTGTATTCATTCTATTCTATTCTATTCTATTCTATTCTATTCTATTCTATTCTATTCTATTCTATTCTATTCTATTCTATTCTATTCTATTCTATTCTATTCTATTCTATTCTATTCTATTCCATTCCGTTCCATTCTATTCCATTCCGTTCTATTCTATTCTATTCTATTCTATTCTATTCTACTCTATTCTATTCATGATGTAACTGTTATGATTGCTGCTAAATGTGTTCAGACAGTATTCTGCAAATTTGCAACATCTTATTCCTGTCCTAGCCTTTTAAAGAAGTCCATATTTCTGTTTGCCTACACCATTTTCATCTACTCTCCCCAAGAGACACCCAGAAGTTTGTATATATTCACCAGTTTCCAGACATACACCAGTGTTAGTCAAACAAATTTCAGTAACCTGGTTAATTGCCATAAACTAGATGATCTTCATTGGAGAAAATCCTTTGCTTCTTTTTGTCTCTCTCATATCTTCCCTCTCCTCATTCAAAAACCGTGCAGCATATTCCAAATTGTTATTCTTAAAAAAGATCCTGTGTCAGTGTGCTTAAATCCTGCTTTTCCTGTGCAATCCGTATAACACAGCAACAGACCCATTAACAGCTTCTCATCTATGCTTAAAAAATCAGATTTTTGTAAAAATACAGTTTAAATTATTTTGAATACTTAAAATATATTAGGCATTTTCCTTTCTATTTTTTCTCTTGGCTGTCAGAGCTGCTTTGGGAACAACTTTTGTAAATAAGATTTGATCTGATATAACTATCTCATAATATCCTTTCACTTATTAATATATTTTTTTGGATTAAGACACTTGCAATTTCTACTCCTAGGCTGATATAAACTAAGTAATCTTCCACAGATTTCAGGGCTCAAAGATAATATAAAATCTTTAATGACATATTTCTATATAGTGTTTAATTAATTGGACTTTCTAATTGTAGATTAAAATAGTAAGTAAGCAGAAAGGCAGCCCTAGTTTAACAGTATCAAATTATATCATTAAGAAACACAGAGAAATGAGTCACTGATGAAAGTATTATTAAATTTACCATATTATGTATTAACTATTTAAAGCATAGGTGTTTATGATCTTTAATAAGATAGACATTTTTAACTTTGACATCAAAAATCTGTCATACAATTTCAAAACAATAGAAAGACATTGAGAAATGCTATATTACTATAGATTCTGATGCAAAATTGTAAAAAATAGAGATTTTTGTTAACCTATCTTATTTGCATTAGCCAACTGGGTCCAAAATTATATTTTGAAACACCACAATCACATGAAGAAGTGTGTTATTTTGCTACACTGATCTCACAAGTTTAAATGCAGTTCCAGAATGAGCATGCCTTTCCTGTAAATCCAGAGTGACTTCTGTAAAATTAGAGTTGGGACAATGTCTCCTTTCCAGGGATCTCCATTTGACACGGAAAATAGGTCAGGTCAATTTCATACTGACTGTGCTGCTTTCCTTTCGAAACATCCAAAGGAGCCCAGACTGACCATTTGGGCTAGGACACATGGGACACTTGAAATGTAGAAAAGTGTATTGGAAGAGATTAATTTGCTGAGCACAAGTTAGGAGTTCTTTGTCTACTTTTTAGAAGAGACAATTCATTATGGACCTCCTGGATTATTGATACTTAATCTCAAAAATCAACATGATTCTACTCTCTGATGTAATCATTCTACTCACTAGGTATATTGGGTGCCCACAGACCTGTCTCCTGAAACTGCTCTTATTCTGAGCAATACTTTAAAGAGACAAGGTGTGAGATGCTGGTGACACTTTCTTCATGCAGAAGGAACGAGAACTTTTTGAGGATCTTTAAGATTTGGAAAGTGCAAACATCTAAGGAAAAAAGTACATTTGTCAGAGTAAGAAAATTAATTCACTGAGAATTAGCAGAGAATCAGGGTTGATTCTTTCTCTAGTATGTCACATATTTTTCAGCTTTCAGTTTATTATGCCAAAGAGTATCTTAAGAAGTGAAATTTTAGCAAAAAAAAAAGTTTTATGTTATAAAACCTGTTAATATTTAGAAAGCATTTTTGTTTGTAGTCAACAATTATCAGTTTTAACACTGCACCCCTGTGAAAGATCTGTATTGCTTTAGCAAAGAGAGGGGCAGGTTCTATAATGTTAATGACTGACGTTGAAGCCATCAAAAGGTCTAAAATGCCATTATTTCACTGCAGTGTCATTAGAAATTTAAAAGGAAGGAAACCAGTTTTAGGTGATTTTGTTGTTTGTATTCAGTGTACAAGACAGTAGCAGAACTGATAGTAATACTTCCATTTTGACAGGTCTCTTTCCTAGGCTAGTTTAGAAAACCCTACAGATATTTTAATCCAAGTCAGTGACACATTTTCGTACTCGAATAGTAAGATCAAAGCCTGTCTCACAGAGAAATTTTAGCTGAGTGCAATCTGCTTATATGTAAAACAAGACATTAGAATTCCGTGTTCTAACCTAGTGAAACAAGGTGCAAGCAGCTCACTCCCTCCTCTCTCCCTCCCTCTGGAATGGGTGGACTACCCATTGAAACACGAATCCTGAAAGCAGTAAGGAGTTTATGAGGTAAAATCCCTATCTCCCCTATATTTAATTGTTGATCATGAACAGAGTTGCATTACTCAGGGAGAGAGCGTTGTATCATTTCTATATCCACCTCCAAATCTTGGAGCATTGTTGCTTTCAGTAGTGCATTGAAGGTGTGAATAGTACAGCCAGAGGTCCTTACTCATATGAAAACAATTAAATTTTCTAACACTAAAGATGCCAGAAATATTTCTTTCTGTTCTTTTGAACTGGTTCAGTTAGTCAGATGATTATGCTTTAGTTTTCTGGTTAACAGATATGTGAGAGTTTTTGTCGTCAGTTATGGACTCTAAAAAGTAATTCTATTCTTCACATACATAGTAACTCTGACTGCTTCAAATCTGAATATGCATGATCACGAATAATATTATTTAAATGTGCTAATTTTTAATCAAAAATTCTTGAAATTGAATAAATCTCTTGAGATCGTCTAGTACAACATCACTTCTCAGGAGCGTTCAAATAGAACAGGTTGCCAAAAAAACAAGATGATCTTTTAAGTCTCTTGAAACCCAAACCTACGATTCTATGATAGAGAAGGTTGCCTGGGACTGTGTCCAGCTGAGTTTTGGATATCTTCAGAGATGGAGATCTCTGAAGATCTGCCATTGGTCATAGATTGGACCAAGGTTGGTGGGCCATACCCTGCTCCTTACCTGTTCTGCAATCCAGTCTTTGGATTTGTCTCGATGGTTTGCAGATGGGAAGGGGAAGGAAGGCTCATGGTAGCGATCACTGAACAAGCATTGAAGAACTGATGAAAACTAGTTAGCAGACCAAGCTGCTATTAACCCTATTTAGTCTGTAGTACTCCAGCATACATGGCTTTATTGGGAATGATACGTTTCTTAGAAAAATGTAAGACCAAAAAAAAAAAGCCAGACAACTGAGAAAACTCTTGAGGGGCAAAGAAAAGTACATGAAAGACAGAGAGAAGTCAAGGAGACCTGAGTGCTCATCGGTTCCAAAGGACTACAGGATTTGAGTGGGGTGGATACAATTGTTCACTCTTTTGAAATATGTTTCTTTTTTTGATAGTGTAATTCAATTACTCAATACAAAAAAGAAAAGGCGTTATTAGCAATGGGTAGTTGACCAATATATACCATCCTTCATCTTTCCTGAAAGGACTGCATATACCCAGATTACCACAGGCACAGAAAGAATGCTAATATAGAGGGCAGTACAGCTCAGGTGACACGAAGCAGAGGGAGTTCTGACCTAGAAAAACACTTAAGCATGCAGACTTCTTAAAATCCATTAAAATCAATGGGAATCATAAATGTGACTGATTTTTGGTGTGGTTAAATACATGCTATGAACTGAGGTGGTGATCCCAGGCAGTGAACTCTGAAACATGAGGGGTCCTACAAAATGCAGTGGTCCACTCATTGGGGATTTCTCTCTCTTTACTACATCAGTGTCTTTTGTAACTGGGGATTACAGTATTTCCCACTTTCTGTCCCTTGTCTGATATGAAGGTTTCTCAAGACAGCAGTACTCCTCAAGCACTTAATCTCTGCATAACAACAAATGTAATGGGAGTAGTCTCTGTGTGAGGATTCTCAATGCTTAAATGAAACAATTCCAAGCACATGCTAACCAAAAAAACTTCCTGTAGCTCTAACAAACCAACATTTTATTCTCTTACTGAACTTTTATTGTCTTTGAGTTATTGTGTTGTTTGATTTTTAGTGTATGGAGAATTTAGAACATAAGTGATCTTCACCTTTGTTTTCACACAGCTTTAATAATAAGCACTAAACTGCGGATCTGGTGTGCATAGGAATCAATTCTTATATCCTCACAGTAGTGACTATAAAATATGGAACATAAAATCACACAGCTATATACTTAGTAATTTCAAATAATTCATCATCTCCAACCTGCACAACAAAAGTATTAGTTTAGGCTTAAGGAGCTTAGGTAGAGCAGTAGCTGAGAGATATTTGAGCCCTTTCTGTCTTTATAGGTCTTGTTTCCTTCAATGTAAACCAGTGAGCCATTTCTGATGGCATAAATAGAACACACTTCCATTGTTAATAGTCCAAGTATATTTCCAACAAATAAAATATAGACAACACTTTAAATTATTTACCAATAGCTGGCTGAATTTAGCAACTTTCTCTAGGGTTTTTTTAATACTACCCAGCAAGCATAAAAACAAAGGCACATCCTCAAACAGAAAGCAAGGACAGACTGAAATATCCTACTAATCTACTTCAGGCAAAAGACTGTCTGGACAGATTTTTTTCTTCTCTATGCCTTCAGGTTTTGCTGCTTTACTGGTGGAAATTAGTTCCAGAGGGGAGACTCTTCTCTTGAGAATTTGTCATCACCTGCCCCCTCAACAGCACAGAAGGAAAGAAGCATTTCCCCAGAAACTGAGACCTAAAGCATCTTAGAGTATAGCATGAGTTTATTGGCTTGTACCTTGCAAGGAACTCCCTTGAGCTGTAATAACAACTTTTTGCTGTCCATAGCTAATTCCTCCTTTGCAAGCACTGTGGGACAAACTGTCCTGAGCAATGTGCTCCCAATAGTCCTTTATTCCCAAAATCTTACTCCAGATACCAGAATTACCAAAACAAACAGATAGGAAACTTACAACACTTCAACTGCTGAGAAATCTGAAGACTAGAAATTAGGTTCAGACAAGCTGCATATTGCCACAAACCAAGAGAGTAACTAATTTCTGCAAAAAAATATTTTTCCTTTCCAACTGTGCGTAAGTTTTAATGATTGATGTTGTAAATAGCACCCCTTTGACATAGTCCTTGATAGAATGAAGACTCAGGAAGTTGGGTTATTTTCTTAAAGACAAATATAAGTGGAAGTTGTCATCTTTTGTGTGCATCTTCCTGACATATGTATGTTTAAGCAGAAATCCATACTCCTTCCTCCTATTTTTTAATCAAAAGTTTCATTATAAGAATGCATTCCTACTGCTCATTTTATATAAAATACAAGTTATTCTGAGTGTGATGTCATTTTAATTAATGGTTTTCACAAAAGAAGAACCATAATCAATTAGGCTATATAAAGAAAGCATTTTAAAGCAGAGGTAATCAAGAAAACTTTTCAGAAAATCAACTCCTTTTCAGTGAATGTTGTATTGATTTTACAGCTTCACATGCATATTGTGTCACTTAGAGAAAATGTCTCTTCCAAATGCCTGCCTCTTTGCGAACATGCACCTGAAAACCTAAATAGTTTGCCAAGGTCTAGTCTAATTTATTTACATTACAGATTGTCAACAGCAGTAGGTAGCAATCACCATGGGACCAAAAAAAGGCACTTTGAGAGCAAATATAAAATAAAGAGTGAAGAGGGTGTTTACGTACAAGATTAAAATGGGTTGTGAATAAACTGGACAGAAAACCAATACCTGGGAATTATTTTGGCTTTTACTAGGTAATTATGAGGGTGAAACAGTATTTTCAGTCATAGCAGGTTTCACTAGGTAACCTGTGTAGGAAGGCTATGGAATTTTAGGAGAGAATGGTGCCTTTTTAACATAGTGTGAACTCTGTGCTCTGTTTGCTTAGGGAATGAATGATTTGATATTCTAAGTGATGGGCACAGAAAGTTCTACATTGGCAAGTAACAGCGAGTGTGAAGCTGTCACACACAGGTGCAATCCTACTGTGACATCAAGGACCATCTGTATGATGTTCTTTGTCATATAGTTTAGTTTTACATAGCCCTGCGAAAAGCAGGGAGTTGGACTTGATGAACCCTTCTGACTCTCCCTTGGGTCCCTTCTGACTTGAGGTATTAAATGGTTCATGCTTAGGGAAACTGAGACAGACTGATAGTGGGGGTGACAGGGCACAACCAGTGGGACTGTTGCATTTGGCTGAGTATCAGAGCTCACAGCAGCAGAAATTATTGAGACCAGAAATTTCTCCATGCTGCATGTGGTCAAACCCAGGACTTTTGAATATTCTTATGCAAATAGAAAAAGCATAGACCCCATGTGATAGAGATAAGCAGTTAAAATGGAAGAAGACATGATACAAATGTCTTCTGTAGCTAAAGAGGGCTTACAGTACCTACAGAGGACTTACAAGACTGCTGGAGTGGGACTTTTCACAAGGGCATGCAGTGATAGGACATGGGGAATGGCCTTAAACTGAAGGAAGGCAAATTTAGATTAGTTTTTAGGAACAGATTCTTTACTATAAGGATGGTGGTGCCCTATCCTTGGAAGTGTTCAAGGCCAGGCTGGATGAGCTAATGAAGGTGTCCCTGCCCATGCAGGGAGTTGGAACTAGATGATCTTTAAGGTCCCTTCCAACCCAAACTATTCTGCGATTCTATGATAATTGGGATTGGATATATGAAAGTGCGGCATAACCCACATGCCAGTTAAAGATTCAGGCATCTAAGATGTCAGCTATGCCAAAATGGTTTATTTTTCTCTTATTCAGACTCATAATTTCATTTCTAGATGTAAGGAGTTACCCTAACCTTTCAGTGCTGGTAGATATTTTTCTGAGGAAATTTTAAATCAGTTAAAATTGAGGAGTGGAGCAAGGGAGATGGGGTGCTCCAAAGAAAAACTCCTCAGTATCACAGCTGGTGGATAAAAGAAAAATGAGCATAACTGACTCTTTTTCTGGATACCAAATCAGCACTGTATTGTGAAGATAGGTGTCTATCCTATTCTGTGTGTTAAAAAGTCAAAAACACTCATGTGAGCTCTTCTGTTTCTCACTGTAAGGGACAGAGTTGCAGGATTGAAGCAAGGGTTACCTTAGAGCTGTGCTAAAGAATTATCTCATTGGGAAGTGAGGGTTGGTGTTTTTTGCAGAGCATGCACTTTTGAAACCATACTGCTCAATTTCCATGGTACTTTTTTTCTGTCTTTTAACCTCACAATATAGGCTTCATACTCTTCTCACTTTTTTATCTGCTTTAAAGAAAAATGTAACTCTGAAGTCTTTGGCGGACTCATTCCTGACTTATACTCTGGAGTAATGAAGTGAATGACAGCCCAATATGAAACATATGATTGTGCGGAGTGAATTCCATATTGGCCTGCACCCTGCATAATTGCCTTGAAGTCAATCTAAGCCATGTAAGCTATTATGGAATTTTTTACATAGATGAAAAAAAGAATATGAAAGAGCCCATGTCTAGCGTTATGTTTTATCCCAAGCCAAATGCGTAGACAGCTTGCATTTGCCAGCCTTCTCAGAAAGAGCCTAAAGGGACCTGTTTGCCAACATTTGATTCCCTGGCAGCAAGCTTTTTGTATTTCCATTAATTAGCCAGCTCAGGGTGTTTGCTGTTTCTCTGGAATGCTCTAGCCAAGGGCAGCCTATATGGACAGACATCAGAAAAAAGCCACTGACTCTACAGAAATCCATTGAAGAATTCCATCTTCATCGCTTGGAGGATTGGAACAGATGCACTGAAGAGAGGAGTCCAGGAACACAGATTTTTATGTATGGTTTTATCAGAGCTTAACAATCTTATAGTGGCATTTGTTTGACTTGCCAAGCAGAAGGCAATGGTTTCATCTGTACCAGGCACTCAGGCAGAGCAGCTTGTTAGATACCATAAACAAATATGGTACAATGAAAGCACACTTGAATTTGTTAGAAGCAGGGCTGATTTTGTGTCAGAAAAGTCTGAAATATCAGTGCTGGTTTAATGGAGCTATAGATGCCTAAGCACATACATTTGAAGATGCAGACATCTCCTTACATACAATCAGAGCTGCAGTGCTGAACTAGCACCCAATAGTACTTTGCTGTTCATGACATGGAAATGGAAACATCCTGTCAAATAATCTTGAAGAACACAAGCTGTAATAAAAACATTAATATATTTAAGAAAAAAAAATGAAACTTTGATTTATCAGGAATTAATTCTCTCTAGGACATTAATTATCTCAGTACATTGAAACATAGAAAGCAATATATACCTGGAGTAATAATTCCCAGATATTTTTTGCAAAACTGCCAAAATGCCTGTGAAGCTTCTTCCAAGGTTCAGACTCTTAAAAATTGCCAAATCAAGCAAGTCCATTAAATTCACTAAATTTCTCCACAAATCAGGAAAGTTCATTGAACTGGAGGAAAAGAGTAGGTTGCTTTCCACACTATGAAAGCACACCTGCTAACATTAATGATATGCCTGATATGCTATCAGGTTTTCAATGACTGTTACCTGAACAGCCATGTTCCCTTCAGAGGAATAGAGAGAAAAAGCACATCTTGGAAGATTCAAAATCTCTTAAAAATAATTGGAGTGAAATCGCAGTTTCTAAAAATGCATTTAGAGCAACCATAAAGACAGAAAATTTATTCTGGTCCAGGTCTTCCAAATGGTCCTGTGAGAAAAGGGTGTGCTTAGTATTCCGTATTTCTGGTCCCAAAAGAGAAAAAGATCTACTTACTTTGTAATGAAATCTACTTTCCTCTGCATGCACACTTTCAAATACCTGCCATTTTTTCCAGTAATCAGATATTCAATCAAAAGCTGCTTTTCAACACATCGAAAGAGAAGCAGATCATTGCTTGGTGCAAATTGTTTTGATTTGATGCAAACTTTGTATCCAAAGCGTTACAATCTCCATGCCAATTGTTCCAGTAATTATCATACTCTCATGAATTTACTGCAGCTGAGGACTAGTTTATTGTAATTTTCTTATTCTTTTTTTTTTCCTCCCAAGAAATTTTACAGGCAAGAGTGAATTTCAAACCACAACAAACAATCACATAACTTTGTGAGAACAGCAATTTTCTGAACAAAAAGGACTCTATTTCAAATAGGAGGAGTTAACATTATTTCACCTTATTGTTCACCTGTCTGAGAGATAGAGGTGAAAACCAATATACAGAAGCATACACCATAACAGGTCAATGGACCAACTAGTATTTTGACTTTGACAGTGACCTGTAAAAGTGCTTCAAAAGGAGATCTAAGACCTTCATGACACATTTAGTGAAATACCATGTGCACAAATGGAAATTTCCCTTATCCTCATCATATTGCTGATTGAAAAATATGTTTTTCATGTAAAACGGGTGCATGAAATCAATAGAGAACAATTAGCAACCATCCAACACTCACTCAAGATAAAGCACTAAAATTAATTGTCTGATTTAAATGAAATTTGTATCAATTAAAAAATAATTTTAATTTAAAAGCTTTAATTCCTACAAAAACAGTAAGTAAAAATAAAAATTTATTAAACTATAATGGTCACTTAACCCTAAGTATTCATTGTCTTTCTACACCTAATTTTCCTTCCCTTTGAATGTGCTATATCAGCAACACCCTCCTTTGATGACTACCAAAGTCCTGTCCCTCGAGTCCAGCTGAAGCTACAGAAACCTATATCAAGTTCAGGGACGATGGCCAGAGAGAAATCACCGAGCCTTTCAATCTTTTTAATTTTTCTTCTTTTTTATTAAGATTTAACTGAGCTTTGTTTCAGAGTAGTGGACTGTGAAACTAGGATAGGGAGATTAGACTTTGCTGAGAAAAATATATGTATGAAATATTACTATGACAAGGTTGTGTGGATAGTTTGTGATGTGTGAAATGAAATTCCTACTCAATGTGCCCAGGCAATGCAATTAGTGCTGTCCTGGTCAGGGATTTCATGTTAGAAATGAGAAGATTTGTCCTGAAAAGAAAGTAGCACCCTAAAAAATTACAAAATAAAAAAATCCTTAAGACATCTACCCTGATTTATCATTTTTATGCATCTATACTGAGTTAAAGTGAAGATTCATTTTCAAGAAACTTTTGTGGCTAAGTTCTGAGTACCTAGTAAATTCCTAATGAGAATAGCAAATGCAGAAAATAATGAACTTGGTGTGGGATTCAGTCACTTTGCAGAGATGGGAAAGCTCAAGGTGACTAGGAGGTTCCCATTCAACTGTTCTAGTAGAATATACCATCTTAAAAGAGAAAAAAAATACCACAATAGAGGAATCTTTAATTTAAAACCCCCAAACAAAAAAAAAACCACAACAACAACAAGCAGCAAAAAAATCCACCCCACACCAAACAAACCAAAAAAATCAACTTTGAACTTTCTCCCAGACAAAGTGAAACACAGAGTACTGAAATTACTTTATCCTGGAGAGAGAAACAAAATTGACAATATGTTTTCCCTGCTGAAAATATGAATTTTGTTTCTTCCCTTGCAATGATGAAATGCAATCTTGTTTTCCTGTTTCATTCCAATTTATAACAAAATAAAATTCTTTCAAAAATGGCACTGGTGGAAAACAAATTTGTATCTTTCAGCCAAGCACTGCCTTCAGAAACTATAGAAACAGCTCACTGAGACTGAAGTAGACAGGTTTATTTAGCAGTTAGTCTTTCTCATATCCTTAATTTTATTTAGGATAGAACTACATATTCCTGGCTTCAGGGTTTGAGTGGTTCATAAAGTTTTGTTCTGACCCTGTGCACAGACATGAAACCCATATTTGCAATATTATGTCCTTGCTGTAAATACAGTTTAAAATGAGATAAAAATATTAAAAGCTTCTAATAATTTAAGCCTGCGTCAGAAATGTGCCTGAATCAATTTTCAGATGAAAACAGCATAAAGACTGCACATGGTAGTAAAACCCACGGACTCAGGAAGGTTTCTAGGCACTGGAGTGTGTTGCTGGGTCATTAAGCTGTTAAAATATTCTTTGGCATGAATTTTGCCTGCCTTTCTGTACAGTTCCCAGATAGAGTTTGGCTGTCAAAATATTCTAAAGGCAGTTCCCAATAGTCAGTTCCTACGCAGCCTCCTTGTATCTAAAGCCAAATCACAGTACTTAGCCTCGGTGTCAGGAAACATTTCTGGGCATGTTCAGTTTACTAGAAGCCAAAATATCCTGGCTTTTGGCTGTCCAGATGTGTGCGTTCCCTGCTATTCCCCCTGTTCATAAGGGTAGGCAGAAAACACAAGGTTACTAAGATTATTTCTGACTGAAAACACAAACAGGTTAGAATGTATGATAAAAATAAAATTAAAAATTCTTTAAACACTGAAACCATGATTGAAATTGGGGTCTCCAAAAGCTGAATCTCAAGTCATTACAAGGTAATCCCTTGACTCAGTCCCTAAGGCAGTCTGGAGGGATGCAGACAGAGAAATATCTATAACCAAAGAAGTAAATCAGAAATCCAGGTTGGAACTGGTTTGGAAAGTAACTATGTATTTCATGTTCATCAGCACATCTTGAAATAAGAGCTGGAATGAATAACTTCACTTAGAGGGTGAAGGCTAGATGGAGAGAACAAGTACTTCAGTCAGAATAAAGTGTTGGTTTTTTGTACAGTGTAAGTGATGCATTTCTATGCCTACATGTTTGTACTGTTGTCAGTGACATAAAATAAAAAAAAAAAAAAAAAAAAACAGGAACCCATAATACAGATTCTTATAAAGATGAATTAAATTATCTTTACTTTAAAACTTTCAAATGCAACATCATCCTCCCTGTTTCTTTCTTTTGCCAGTTCTTCTCAGACACTAAATATATAAATTATCAAACAAAAAGCATGTTTTCTTTACTGTATATTGCCTAGCTCAGGAGATCTGAGTCATTAAAATATACAAGTGAATTATTAATAATAATAATTCCAATTTATTACAAGTTTAAAGAACAATATTATCTTTAAGTTAATACAACTGCTTTGTCTGGAGTCTTTGAGACTGTAACTAGGTCTCAGGGATGGTGTTGAATGTAATGAAAACGGTTCTCCATCTTGACTGGATCTTTGAGATGCTATCAAAGCATCTATTATCAGGAAGTAAAAATTAGCAATACTTTTTAGATTTAATGAAGTTGAAAAGACACAACATGAGATAAAAAAGGCAAGGGCAGGTCTCTGGAAAAATTAATTGAATCATAGAATGGTTTAGATAGGGAGGGACTTTCAAAGACCATCTCATTCCAACCCCCCTGCCACAGGCAGGGACACCTTCCACTAGACTGGGTTGTTAAGAGCCACATCCAGCCTGGCCTTGAACACTTCCACGAATGGGTCATCCAAAACTTCTCTGGGCAGCCTGTGCCAGTGCAGCACCACCCTCACAGTAAAATTTAAAAGCAGTTTGTAAATTGCTAGTTGACGAGGTTACAAACCTTAATCTAATACAGGTTCCTACTGTGGCGTATTTACCAAGTAGCTGAACAGATCTTTTCTAAATAACGATTTGCAAACTTGTGACCTTTTCCTTCTTTCCATTCCCACTTTCCTTAAATTATCACTCTAAATTTTCACTCTAAATTTCTCCAAGTGTCTCTCAGCAATCTGATAAGTTATATCTACATATTGAATAGAGGAATAATTGATTTGAAGGAAAAATAATTTCTTAGAAGTTCTACTCTGCAAGAATTCTGTGTCTGCCAAGAGTTTAAAAATTGATACCTGCTCAGTGGAAATTGCTATTATGCAAAGAATAAAAGATTCTAGCAAAAGTTTGTTGTTGGTATCTTAATTATGTTTTTTTGTACTTTGCAAACAAAGATTTTGAACATGTAAACTAGAGCTAGCTGAAATGCTTTTTGATTCAAAACATATTCAACAGAATTGAGAGCTAAATAAAAACTCATTTGCTCTTTCATTTTTTCCAAATATTATTAGCCTCTCTTTAGAAAAAAAATCACTCCAAAAGGCTAACAGTAGAAAAATGTTGGTTTTTCAAGAACTGAAATGGTTTCAATTGTGTCTACTGTATCTGAGGGAAATCACCATTCAAGCCATCTGTCTCATAGGGTCATTGCCTGCAAAATGTCTACCAGTCCTATAATTAGCAAGAAATGTAATTGATCTTCTCACTATCTCTTGATCTTTTCCATACCATTTCTCTCCTGTAGCCTTCATTTGAGGCCTTCACCTCATCAAGTTACATGGGAAAGCCTGGTTGGGCATATGCTAAACCCCATATAAAACAAACATTTACTTCAAAAGTTAAGGTCTCTGTAAGGACACTGCAAGTCATGGAATCATCATAGAATGGCTTGGGTTGGAAGGGACCTCAAAAGTCATCTAGTTCCAACTCCCATACCGTGGGCAGGGATGCCACTCACGAGCCTTTTGTGTATAGCTGGCAGCTGAAATTGTCTGCAGGTCCCATCACCTGAGTAACATATGGCAAATAGGCTTCAATGTCTTCACTGAATCAGAAATATTCTTCTGCTTCATGAATTTTGTCTGCAGTTGTAGAAATCACGATGAATTATACAAATAGCAAGAGAAGCTTCCCAGGCTTAACTGTTCGCAAGGATATCTTAAGATGAATCTGTTTAATTTATTCTATTATTCTGTCAGAGCTACAATAATACTGTATTGTAAACTCTTATTTATTATAAAAACTGCTGAATTAATATTACTCGACAAATTGATGTACTTTCAGTTTCTCCTGTGTGTTCACAATAATGGTTTGGGTGTGGAAATAATATTTGTTGAGATCTTTCTTTGTGATCCTCAGTCCTGAATTTGGAGTCAAACTGCGCTAGCTCTGTTTCACAGTTACTTCAACAGATACTGAGTATTAACAAAATTTGTAGGTAACTCCTGCAATTTTCATCCATATCATTTTAAGTAAAACTATCCTCATGTGTAAGTTGGATAAAAGATTATTTGTTTTCTTTCAGATTAAATAGTCTGAATTTCCTGAAACTGGTGTCAGAAGAGAGATGAAAAAATCCCAACAAAAAACCTGTTAGCATAACAAGAAATACAAGTGAACCACTCATGGGAAAAAATGGCTTGTTTGTAACTTGTAAATTGTATGTTTGCAAATTAAGCTTTTTAATGCATCAAGCCCATGACAAAAATAACAATGTGCACTTGGTAATGTTCATGGTCTTAAAGGTAAACTCAGTCTAGTAGAATAAGCCTCTGGATCTGTGATAATGGGGAGTGGGGGCCTGGACAGACAATCTGGGGCAGATTTTAACTCATGCTGAAACATTTAACATCTCAGTGCCACTTCCCTGGGCCTCACTACTTTTAGCTTTTTAGCATTCAGACTTTGGTTTTTAGCTAGTTACCTCGTGTTTTCATCTTTGTTTATTAGCATTGCAAATGTGTTGACTGTACAAAGCTTACTATTCCTTACACTGTGTTTCATGACTGTCTCTAAGGTATCTGTAATTACGTGAAAACAAACTTCTTCTAATGATTCTTGTTTCCAGAACATACAAAATTTTTTGAAACAGAAGGTTCCAAAGGGACTAATGTTTTTTGAGTGATTTTTGCATTACACATTTTACAGCGTACCTTGTTTGGTGTTGCTGAAAGATAGGATTGTCTTCTCATTTAAATCATATATTTTTAAGACGCATGAATACATAAGGGAAAAATACAGTTTTTGTGTGATTATCTGCTGTTGTAAGTTGTGTACAGGTATAAGTTTTAAATACCATTGAAAGACTGTTTCCCATGGCATGTTGCCTGAGGTACATTTTATTTTGAATGCAGATTTAAATAAACATCTTGTTTTTGTCCCTGTACTCTTTTAAGAAGCTGCCAGAGCTCCTAAAAAAGTCTTCACCTCTCTGTAAAGCTGTGAATATTTACCGAGCAGCCAAAATAGCAGTAGAGCATTTACTGTAGTAAACATAAGCTGAAGCATTGTTATTATAAATGGAAAATTATTTTTTAAAAGGTCTGAAATAAAGGTTCCTGATGTAAAAAATTTATTTTATTTAAGAAGGAAAAAAAACCAAACAAAAACCCCTAAATATCATTATGGATCCTATAAACAAAGAAAAAATAGCTATAAGAAAAAGAAATACACATTACACCTTCAAAAGGAAAATGATGGTATTCATCTGATGATAAAAAACAGGGAGATGATTTGGACATACCCACTGTTGTTATGTTACCAGCCTACTTAGAAAATTATTACAATATATAAAATATATATGGGAATTTGGTTTGGTAGATGATGCTTACCTGTCTAGTCAGGGGCTATTTTAAGGTCTCTTGAAACTGGAGCATTGGATCATTTTCTGAGAAACTAGATTAGAAATAGCAGCATGTCTCTGTCTCCCTCATGTATCTTGCTCTTAGCAAAACCTTGATTAGAGAGTTTTTTTGTGTTTTAAAATTATTCAGGAAAATGAAGCAACTTATATTTTTGAGAGCTGCTCCAAAATCCACTGAAGCCTCTAAAAAGATTTAAGTGATCTTTGAATGAGGCAACAGACATTAGTATGGTTGGTTCAGTGGCTCATCCAGTCTATCTAATGCTCCTGACTAATCTTATTTGGCTTACTGTCTGTTTTGCTTTCTAATGGTTGGACTTTGCATAATTACAGCTGAAGGTAACCATAATGACAAATCATGACATTTCTCAAATGTCTTGAACTGAGCTTTGTAATTTAGTAAAAATAAAGAAGAAACATATGATCCAGCTCATATACTGCATGGTTCCCAGAGGGGCAACAGGGAGGAACAGAATAAGATTGTTTTCCTAATTCCACTGCTTATCTACTCACATTAAGCAGGCCTTACAGTAGTGGCCACTGCAGTCAGACTGAGGATTTTTATTTGTTTTGGGTTTTTTTCCTCTATTTAAACACTAAAGGACCTGCTGTCTTTCTGGTTTTTCAGCAGTTTGGTTTTAAGCTGTCCTTCATAGAATAACAGAATGAATGGGAGAGAAAGGCACCTCTGGAAACATAACAAGGTCAGCTAGGTTGCTCAGGGCAATTCCAATGGTGGAGACTCCACATCCTCTCTGGGCAACCTGCACCAGTGTTGAACATCTTCACCAAGGTAAAAAAACAACAACAAAAAAGAGACTTTTTATCACATTTAACTGGAATTTTTGGTGTTACATATTGTACCCATTCTCTCTTGTCTACTACCATGGCACTACTGAGAAAGTTGTAACTGCACCTTCTTTATCAGTATCTCTTCTTTATCAGCTTCTTGTCAGTATCTCTTCACAGGTTTACATTCCTTCTGAGCCTTTTCTTCTCCTGGTTTAACAACCCTAGTTCTCTCAGTTTCTCCATATATGAAAAATGCTTCAGTCTCTAACTCATCTTTGTTCCCTCCTTGTTGTGCTTCATCCTATATATATACCTACCTTGGTCTTGTACAGGGAAGCTCAGAAAGGCACACAGAACTCCAGGTGTGTCTTATCAGGACCTTTAGCAGAGGGGAAGAAACACCTCACTCAATCTGCTCTCACTTTTCGGCCTAACACACTCCAGGAAGTTGATGTCATTGCCGCATATGGACACTGACAGCTCATGTTCAAGTTCTTGTCCACTAGGACACTCAGGTCCATTTCTGTCAAGCTGCTTTGGAGCTGGTTGGCTCTCAGCTTGTACTGGTTTAGGAGGCTCATCATCCTTGTGGCCAGGATTCAACATTTTCCCTTCGATGAACCTGAGGTTTGTGTCAGGCTATTTCTCTAACTGCCAGATCCTTCCTTTCTGACTGAAAGTGCAATCGCCTGGTGTATCAACCACTTCTCCCAACTTTTTGCCAAGTAATTGGGGTCTTGTCAAGATAATTGTTTAAGAAGATTCAAGTATTTTGGTATTGTAGGATATATAAGTGCTCAGAAAAACATTTTGCCTGTTCTCTGGATTGCACGAATCATAAATTTTCAAGATCTATCAGCCAGGTTTAAGAAGCAAGATACATAACAGTTTATCAATACATATGCTGCTCTGATCACAATTCATACTGGTTTGAGGGTAAATATATCACTTGAATGAGTTGACAGACTGCTTAATATGTGCATTTTAGGAACAAAAAATTCTCTAAGATAAATATCTTTATAAACCTACCATTATGAATGTGCACTAATATATACAATACATTAACAAAAATCTGTCACTCGTATCCCTCTATCTCTTTTTTCACTTTGCTTTTTAGCATGGCAAGGCAACCAGATTGAATAATCCTGTAACTCTGTTCCCTTCTGTGATCTTTACTCTGTGTCTTTTATTTTCACATGCATACTACATGAAAATGCTCATAAGTATAATGCTACAAGAATATATCTTCCTTTGAAAATGTGTTGTATTACGAAAAAGGGTGGAAATGTATAACAAGAAAGGTTGAGTGCTCTGGTATGAAAAAATATTGTCAATATTAGTGGCATTAGCCTTTTCTCTGAACATTTTTGATTATACTTACTTGAAGAGTAGTCAGGATACAGAAGATCAAAACTCAGTCTTAGCTGCACTGATTTAAATGCAGGGTAACTGTACTGTGTTTAAGTGTTCTTTATGAAATAGTTGAATTTTAATTTGGTTTCCAAGTACAAAAAATGTGTTTTATTAGCAACCTGTTAGGGTTTTTTTCTTCATACTCCTTTGATTCATTTCTTCAAAATATGCTTATTTATGCATTCTTTTATAAATGGAATCACAGCTCATTTTGTATTTCTCATTGGGATATCATTTAAGCATAAGTCAAGCTCTGCCATGTGCAGTCAGACAGTTTAATAGAAAAGATTACTTAAATACCAAAAGAACTGATTGAAACTAAACCCTGGTGGATTCCTCAGTAAATATTTTTACAATATTACACATACCTTATAATGCTTTGTTAATAACTGTAGACATTGATGGGCTCTGGGACAGATTAGGTTCAGCAATCCATGCTAAAATCTGTAGAAAAGATAAATTCCTCATCCCAGACATCTGTTTACACAGACCAGAACCTTTATTCTCTTGTTCGTTCATTGTCGGGACCTGGAATATCACTTCAATTTTTTTTTTTCCTTCCTGAGCTTGGGAATTTATGCTTTTCCAGGTGATGAAAGCTCACTTGCTAGTACATTCAGAGAATTACAAAGTTGCCCTCCCAATTTTGACTTTAGTGAAGAGCAAAATTCATACTGCGGTATGTGGCACAAGATGACTGGTAAGAACACAGCTACAGAGCAAGCTGGTAGAGGATGTGTAAGTACTTCAGTGGGTTTCAAAAGTACTTTCATCTGATAACAAAATCTGCAGCCAGATCAGAAGGAAATTATTGAACAGGGTTATCCATGATGATTTTGGTGCTGGTGAATGCACTTTTCAGAACACATGATCTATTGAGCCTTTTGGTGGAAAATTTGTTGAAATACACCCTTGGTCTTCATGTTTCTAGGTTTCTTTTCAGATCTTCTATTACCTTTTATGTACAGAAATTACTATGGACAACCAAGAAAAGAAAAATACTGTTTTAACCAGGAAGAAAAGGTATACCCGTTGGGGATGTTGGTTGGCAGAAAGCTGAATACTGGCCAGTATGTGCCCAGGTGGTCAAGGAGGTCAATACATCATGGCCTGTGTCAGAAATAACGTGTCCAGCAGGACAGAGCAGTGACCATAGACCTGTACTGGGCATTGGTGAGGTTATACCTCAAGTTCTGTGTCCAGTTTTGGGCCCCTCACTGCAAGAAAGATATTGAGATGCTGGAGTGTGTCCAGAGAAGGGCACTGGAGCTAAAGGGTCTGCAGCACAGGTCCGATGAGGAGCAGCTGAGGGAGCTGGGACTGTGCCTGAAGAAAAGGAGGTTCAGGGGGCCCTTATCACTCTCTACAACCATCTGAAATAAGCTCATCTACCTAGGTGGGGGTTTGCCTCTTCTCCCAGGCAGCAGACAATAGGACAAGAGGAAATGGCCTCAAGCTGCACCAGGGGATGTTTAGTTTGGATTTTAGGGAAAATCTCTTCACTGAAAGTCTTGTCAAGCACTGGAGAAGGCTGCCCAAGGAAGTGGTAGATTCACCACCCTGGAGGTATTTAAAAACATGAAGATATGACACTTGGGGTATGGTTGAGTGGTGGACTTGGCAGTGCTGGGGTAAACAGCTGGATATGATGACCTTAGATTGCTTTTCCAACCTAAAGAGTTGTAATGATTCTGGGATTTAGGATATTGTAAGGTTGTGAGGAATATGGTAAAATATAGACTTCATCTTTATCTCTTCAAGATATGTGAGATATCTCTTTCTTCCACATGATACCTAATCATATACTTTCAGTGACAAGACTTGAAAACCACTTAATAACTACCTTTGTTTTTTTCCTTTTTTTCCCTTTTGGTTTGTTTGTGCAGCCTTACAACATCTCCCTTATCCTCGGAGACTGAAGTAACTTTGAAATGATTTGTACAAGTACCCTTGGAAGTTCCCAGTGCAGCAGAGGGCTCTAGAGCAGAGACCTTTGTTTCTCCAGAAAGCAAAAGAATTGAGAGTTCAATGACTGTGTGAAGGGAAGATGTAAAATCATGACAGCCTTTTCAACTGGCTGGAGAGTTTTGGAAATCTTTGTGCGAAAACAGATATAATGCATGCACAAAGGAAGAAAAACAGAAAATAAGAGCTACAGGATTTCTGTACAAACTTTGTAGAAACCTCAGAAAATACTGAAATCTTCTTTTGTTTAGACCTCATAAGTTCAAGAAGGAAGGGAGGCACACAGCTACCAAGAAAACATGATTATTGCTAAAAAGTTTGGATGATGTCTCATGAAAACATTGTGTTCCAAAAAAATTATAGGAGGAGAACAAATTATTTGCTTTCTAATGATATTTTTCTGGTGGTTATTTTTATGATGATACAAAATTATAGCTCACACAGTCCCCTATCTTCTGCACAAGTAGAACTTCTACTTATCTTATGAAAAGCTGGATCTACAAAATCTACTTGGCATGAATGAAAAAACATGTGAATGTATGCATGTATACATATTCTAATATTATCTGCAAGGACTGCCTTAATGTTTTTGACTCAGTTAGTAGAGGGTTAAAACTATAATGATCTAGATAAGTAAAAAAAATTGAATTTCTTGTTTTTATTAGTAATGCAATATAAGGGATTGTCATGCTAGTGTAACAACAGTAATGCAATAACTAGAACTGATATAAATTTAATGAACATGAATAATTTGAAAAAAATTAAAATTCCATTCTCTTATGTATTAGACACATTTAGTTACAAAATTTTGGAAAAGGAAGAAATATATACAGACAACAAATGGAAATAAATAAGTAAGACTCTTTGAAGTTTCCTTCAAGGCTATATTTAATAAATCAGACAGTAAATAGGAATGTAGTTAACCGAGTTAAGGTGTTTTTTTCCTATTTTTCCCATTTTATATCTTTATTGGGTACATCCAGTTTGATTTGATACAAAAGTACTCATAGATTGCTTACTGAAGTCACCCTTTGTCTTCCTCTAACAACTCCCATGTACGTAACTGGTTAGCTATTCATTTTGCTAAGTAGTAAGTGCTTAATTGGCTTTATCTACTCTGGGGTAATCAGACACTCAACAGTGCAGAGGATTCTTTTAACCAAAATATCTCCTAAAGAAGATATTGTCTGTGTTTCAGCAGCAGCCTCATTAAGGTTGCCTCAAGAATATTTCCTAGCATGGAAATGGACTAGTTAAGCTAGAAAATGAAAGAAAACATATTTTAAAAGCTTTTTTATTAGAAAATAAGTTTCCCTGAGCTAAAAATTGCAGTCTCAGCCAAATAAACAGTTATAGAAGCTGCAATCCCATTTCCTATAGGCAGAGCAAGTAATTTAAAGTATCTCTGGATTCTGGTTTAACTTGAAGTTATTTAGTGGCTTTGGCCCAGGAGAAATCTTATTTTCTCTGGTATACACTTCTGTAGAAAAATTTCCTTATTCTAGTAAAATTTCTTCCCATTTTACTAGCAATAGTGAGGTTCTTTTAGGTTTTAACTACTTAACACCTCTTTTGTAAAATGAAAACTGCCCAATAGAGTGATGTAGAGCTGTCTACTGATAGTACCAGAGGCTACAGAATTGTCAGTTTGAGCAGATCAGGGAACAAGGCTGCTTCAGCCATGTTAAACTGTTACAATTATCTTCACTGTCCTCTTTTAATGTAAGAATCATCTTTGTTGCATGAAGAATTGAAAAAAGATATGGAAAGGCAATGGACTGGAAAATGACACAATACTTGTGTTAAATTGCACCCCATTGAATTTAACATAGCAGGAACAAAAAAATATGGGAAAAGATTGGTTCTGGAGCAATGCATATTCCTTGTTCTGTGAGAAAAAGAAGCAAATTTGGATTTCATAATACTGTTCTAGGTTCAGTTGTGAACCTCACAAGGTCTTCGGATGAGATAATCAACTAAACGCTTCTATAGTTCTGGAATATGAAAGACTAGAATTTCTGAATGCCAACTTCCAGCCCTGATGATGCTTGACAAGGATAACTGCATCTACTCTTTTCTGATATCTCAGAAGACTGCTGTGTTAGTACTGCCCATTTAGCCTGAGCAGTCACCTCTTTGACACAAAAGAAGAGGGAATGAGATTTCAAAATCCTCAAAACTTCTGAAATGCTCAAGGTATCCTGTGAAATACTTACTGCTACCTTACACAAGCTTGTTCACTTTTTCTTAAGTTCTGAATACTGAACAATGAACACTACCCCTAGGGAAGTCTCTAGGATATTGAATATGTATTAAAAAAGTAGAACTACTAATATGTTTAAAAGTTGTTTATCTCATGCTATAAAATCCTGCAGAGCTCCAAGACACCAGGAGAATGGTGTGAGGGAAGTGAGAAATGCCCTTTCAAAACAAGAGCAGAATTTCGCATATTTGTGAGTTCTGTTTTACTGTGTTGAATGGTAAGTCACTGAAAAAGAGTCTAAGAATAAGACATATATATAATGATGTTTTTACAGTGTATGTCCCTAGTTATTTGAAATAACCTATAGCTTGCAGAATTTTTGAGCTAGTGTTATCTTTTGTTTGTTAGATTTGGAGAGATTTGTTTTCTTATGAATTTAATTGCTCTTTCAACTTTTTTTCAACACTAAGTACTGACGTAGGTTTCTATGGTACTGAGTTCCATGGCTATACCATATATTTTGTAATGGCATATCTGCTTTTCTTTAACTTGACTACTGAGTCAAATAACCTGGTTTAGTTATTTTTCACCCACATTTCTCTGTTCATTATAATTTCATTATATTTATCATGCATATACTCCATGGGCTCGTCCAGTCTGGAGAACTGTGGCCAGTTTAGTCCCTTCTGACTGTTCACTGCTTACAACTGGAAGCTATTCAGTACTTGGGACTGACACAGTCCCCTTTAGTTTACCTGAATTTACAAAACAACACGGAGCATCTGCAATATCTGTTGCACAAATGGCTTCGGTAAGGCACAAGCAACCAGGGAAATTTGTTGCAATACAAAACAGAACTTTCAGAAACTGGCAGATGCATAAATATAGATAATAATGTATAAAAATACACGGAACTACACACAGACATAAGGAGTGTACAAGTAGATTAAACAGGACTTCAAAGCGCATGGCATAGTTCCTAAGTTTTCTAAGACCAGCTAGACCTTCTGATCTGCTCTGCAGTGCAAATAGCTTACTCTTTTTCTTTGTACTGTCTTAAAAATTTATACTGGTTAGAATACAGAGACACCTTAACTTGAAAAGCAAATAATTTCCCAATGGTGATTCTTATTTAAATAAGGAAGAATGGCAGTCTTTTTTTTTTTTTATTTTATGACCAACTTTCACTCAAGTCTTAGAGGAAAATCTTGACTTTAACTCCTTATCCATTTTGCAGGTTCATGGAATGAAATTCAAGAGCAACAGAAATATGTTTACTGCTTAGGATTTACTGAAAAACAATGTATTTTGCCTTTTTCTATAGTGCTCCTAACCAGAAATTGAAGTGATGCTCACTTTTGAGCCACGTGGTGAGGCACTTTATGAGCTACTCAGGCTGTCTTGAAGTTCACTGTGAGAATTTACCAGAGCTGATGTAGCCCCAGGAAATGTGCCATCTGGTTGAACTCAGAATGAACTCAGAACTCTTTACTAGATCTTCCCTTTGGGTGAAAATCAGAGACACACAACTTGGAAAGGACTTATAAGTCATAACAGATTTAAATATGACAGGAGGATTTTTAAACATGATTGTCATGACAGGATTTAAGGACACCTTTATAGTCCAAACCAGATATATATCAAGAGCTAAATAAGATGGGGTAGCTGAAACCTTTCTGTTTAGGATTTTTAACTTGATTTGTAGATCTCTCATTGAATTTGTCTGCCTTACTTGAGAAAGCAAAGAAATGGCAGATGAGTCTGTGGATTCTTAAATCCACTTTGGAATGAGTCAAGCATTTAAGAAATTGTTTAAACTAAATGTGATTTTTAAAATAAAATCTGTAAAACAAAACACAGTCCTGCAAATTTATTCTGAAGATTTATAAAGCAGAACTGAAGAAATCTTTAAGAAAAAAATGCTCTGAAAATGTTTAATGTGTAAATGTTCCTATGTTTAAAACTAAACCAGCTTTTTTCTACTATCATCTCTTAGTTTGAGACAAAAATAAATCCTCTAGAATATTATGTGTTCCCAAAACATGTATGGATTCACTTCTGGTACAGCCCAAACAATGAATGCTAGCTTCAATAAAACTGAAACTGTGCGTTAGGACACAAATTTCACTTAGCAATAATGGAATGATTGGAATGTTAGTGTAGAGAGACTAAATAATCTCTGACCACTTCTGAAAATACTTCATGCTGCCATAGCTATGTGGGCTGGTACGCTTTGCACACAACGCATTAATGATTCTATGATTCTAATGCTCAGCAGAGTTATGATGAAATGGGTGGCCTAAGGAGAGTTTGTGTCACCATGCATTAATTTTAATTAATCTGGTGTGGCACTCTGGTCAAAGGACTTTCTCTGTACTACTGCTTTTCTTCTCATTTTTTATTTCTTTCATCGACTGGAAGAAAAAATCTCTCCTTCTTCAGGCCAGAGACTGTCTTTCATGCACATCTTGTCAGGACAGAAATGTTCGCACACAAACCAAAAAGCAACAGTAGTATTAAACACTTTGCATTCAACTGAACTTTGAAATGGGTCATAATCTTTGGCTGAGGAATTATTCTGCTACAGATAAACTCACTTTCTGCATCAGCAGATAATTCTTATCTTGAACAAGTTGTGATGTCAGCCAATATCATTATCACACTTCAAAAACAGCAGATAGCTGAAAGAAGGTAATTTAAAAGCAAATAAACTGAACTTCAAAAGTGTAACAGCAGCTTGAAAGTGTAATTATGGGGCTCTACAGTCAATATTGTTTCTTTATGTCTCAGCTGGTTGATAAACTGGCAAAAGTACTTTTAGTTATTTCTATCATTTTAAATTTACAAGTATTTTTCTTTCCTGGTGTACTTGGCATTTCTTCATTTGTGTTACAAATATTTTTTCTACTGATATCCTAATTTAGCAAAATAATTAATTGTAGACAAAAGATTAAGCAGAACATTTACTTTTAGCTTTTTTAATAAGGAAGAAAAATGCTTCTGTGAAGATGTTTGTAAGCAGAACTGAGTGGGAAATAGTTTCTAACGATGATCCATGTAGCCAATTATTCTGGGCTTGGAGTAAAACCCAAACCATTCAGGACTGGCTGCAGATATATAGAAATAATTTTGATTTCAGTGGTGTGGACTCTCATGTTAGAGGTGTCAGATAGTATGTTCAAATCCTTGCTTAAAAGAAAAGGAAGAAAAGGAAAAAAGAATAAAATAGAAAAAAAATTGGTTTCAATTGACTTTCATTTAAAGCAGAACTTCAGAGTTTTTATAATGTGAATCTAGGAAAATTGTAATAAAATTAGTACATTGTCCCAGGCAAGCATCCTATTTTATATTTAATTACCATGAAACAATGTTGCCCATCAACAGAAACCCAAATATCTACCTCTTTATCTATATTTGGACTGAAAGAGGTAGAGTGGATGAACTCATGTCTCAAGAACTGGTTCTTAAAATGCACCAGGATACCGAGAAGTCCCAGCCAAGCAATGCTTGGAGAAAGAGCTGCATCCCCCAAGTGCAAGTAGGTGATCATTGTCTGTGTATATAATTGGCAGATATTTTGTGGTTGCATCTTGCCTGGCCTCTGCCGAATACATGATTATGAACTGTAAATCATTTCGCAGTCAACATCTCATCCAAAGAAGATAAAAAAGAAAAATTTTTAGTAGATTAGTCATGTTTTCTATAAACAACAACGACAACACAATCCATGAGAAAATTCTAAGTAGTTGACTGCATTTCGTGAGGAAATTATATGCACAAAACCCCACAATAAAGTAGAAAAAAGAATGCAACAGTCAATCTACAGTGATTGTAGCAGCCAGTGACCAGTGAGAGAGAATTTTCTACAAAATTGGTTTCTGATGCCTTAGTCCTCATCGTCAAAGGAGAATGAAAAATAATTTGAAAAGAGGAGATTCTGACCAAATAATGATAACTTTGATACTAAATATCATTAACTGAATAATTACATTTGTAGATGTATCACGTATTACAACTTTTCCGTGTCCCTCCTTGCTAGCTATTTTCTCTTCCAGAAGTACTAATTTTCATTTTTTTTAGCAGGGTCTGTCATGGATGTCATTGTTTCAAGCTGTAGGATGAAGTATTTGTGGAACACTGTCACACTGATAAGTGTGATTGTAGTGTTAGGGGTTGAAATTTTGGAGGCGACCGTAAGCAAAGAAAACTAACAGATGAGTAGGATAATAAATATATTTTGACTGTGTGGCCAAGCTGTTATGAAAGTGTGAAAGAGTTTGAGGTTGGTTTTTTTTTTGGTGAGGTTTTTTTTTTTTGATGTCCTGTGACAAGTAACATTAGCTTAATCCAGAGACATGGGAAGTGGGTACAATTCAGTGGCAATAGCCACAGAGAAAGAAGAAATGTCCTTAGCTGATTGATGTTCTATGCTGGCTTGTGAAGCACAGCTGGTGTGTTTAAGTCTTTGGTTCGCTGGCTTGAAGAGCCGTGACTCTCAGCACACCCCAGCTTTGTCAGCTGCAGAGCTGAGCCCATTAGAAATTCCCACTGCAGACGCACACAATACAATAGAGCACAGGAACAAGCTGTGAGGTTCATTTTTCTAACGGAGCGAGGGGTCCTGCAGTGGGGACTGTCCGGTGGCTATCACTGAGCTACATCTCCAAATGTAGGTGTAGTTGAGTGAGAATAGTGGTAACACTGATATACAACCTCAGGCTGCTGAAATCAAACTTGTGGACTTCTATTTCATTTAGTTGTTCCCCTCCTTTCAATAATTTCAAAGTGAAGTGAAGATAATTGACTAAAAAATATTTACTTTTTGCAAAGACTGGTGGCCCTGTTCTTTCATTATAGGCAGTATGAAGTGTACTAAAATAATTAGAAAATTCTGTCAGATATTTCAGAAATGTTTTGTACAATTTAAGGTAAAGCCTGATTAGGAAAGCCTCATTTAAAAAAAAGGCTAGTACATAGTAATGAAATGCTGAATATACATGTGTACTGAAAGTTCTTTTATTTTTAAATTTGCAAACTGTTTTCTAACTTGTGTAAGTTTTCAAAAATAGTGACAACTCATCTTACAGAAAGTGTGAACACCAGGTACTTCTCACAGGTTTCTGTGTAAAACTTCAGATAGTATCTCCAGACCAGCCCATAGAATCGGTCTTCCTTACACCTCTGTAGAATGAAATAAAACTCTCTTCTGCCTTTTACAGACTGTAAAAGAATGGAGCTGGGGCTATTTGTCTAACACCACACATCTTCTGCCAATGAGGCAATTTTTGATTTGGGGGAAGGGTTTTGTTCTCTGACAGGGTAGCCGACAACTTAAATTAAGTAAAGAAATTTTTTAAAAAATCATATGGATATCAGAGAGAAAATGAAACAAGAAAAATATGCAGTTTTTAAATAAAAATATTTAAGAATAAGAAATACCATTAAATAAGAAAAGTATCCTTGAGCCTTGTCATCAAGGCTACACCTCATACATGCAAAGGTAAGCGAATAACTATAAAACTGTGATAAACTCTGAAAGCTGCAATCTCTGTCTTGGTTTCCTCACTCAACATCAAAAGTCTTTGTTACAACTGAATGCATTAGGAGCCAAATGAACTTGTATGAATCGGCATGACCTTATTGGTATCGAAGCATGATGTTACTGGCATCAAACAAAATTCAAGGGCAAGGACAACCTACTTAGTAAATTATGTGATTATCTGTCCCACATAGCATTATCACTAAATGCTTAGATGAGCAGTAAATTGAAAGCTAGTCCTTTCCATAATCTTGAAAATATAAAATATCTTTCTGGTGATTGTTAATCAACAAATTAGATATTTCTCAGTCAGATACAAACCAATGACATTGCAGCCTTGTACCACAGTGTTCTGCTTTACAAAACACTTTCACAAGCATTGTGGTAATCGGTATTATTCTGAATTTCTGATAATAATTTTGGTCAGACTCAAAATAACTCATATGAAGAGCCATATGGCAGCACCTCTTTTAGTCCACCACGGAAACAAGAATCAGTCTGGTGAAAAAAAAGAAAAAGAAGAAAAACAAAAGATATCTCCGCAATGTGAGTGCCAATATTATAAGTGAAGTTCTTAAACACAAAGAATTAAAAAAAAATTAGTTGAACGTCTCCACTACTTATTTTTCATAGTAGAACAAGTTTTTTTCTCTCTTAATCCATCATAATAATTATTATCATTACCCACGTACGTTATGGGAAGCACCCTGCTGATCAACACAGCATCAAGCTCTATTATTTTCAGTATAGAGAAGTAGCAAGACAAGGATGTTTTTTTCCCAGAGAGCTCATAATATGAGTGACAGAAGCTAAATCTATACCAATAAATTAAAAAGCACCAAGTATTCCCAGGAACTGAATTTCAACTGCTTATGCTGTGAAATTGTCAGAATGGTTTTAAGCATGTTTCTGGACAGGTCCAGGCAGCATTCTTCATAATGAACCTGAAGTATATATCAGGAGGTAGTATGAACCAGAGGCAATTTCCAGTCTCTTTTTTGAATCCAGACACCTTTCACAGATCGTTAACCCAACTTTCACAACACTGAGGAGCTATGCACAATCCAGCCTCTGTTCCCCTTGCAAGACCTTCAGAGTGAGAAGGGCCACAAATGCCTCATTGAAGTCTCTAGCCCTCAGTTAGCTACACACATCCAAGAGAATATTTTCACTTTTTGTAGTTGAAATCTGGGACAAAAAAAGTATCATTTTTTCTATTGTTCTAAATGATTCACTTTCAAATTGATACCAAAATTCTCAGTTTGTCCATGAAGTAGAAAGCTCTCTTCATTATCATGTCCTTTCCTTTTCACATGGGCACAGCAGGAACAAGGCTGCATGGGCTCTACCTAAGTCATGTTTTGCAGGGGCCTAATAGTGCCTCAGAGAGCCAGGCATCCACAGGCATCCTCTCGGGTTTACAGGTGTTTTCCACTTTTAAGATCCACTTTTGCTGTTTTACTTTCTCCCTGTTCCTCTGCTCAAGCTCATATTCCAGCTTAGAAGTGTATTTTTCAAAGGCATTTCTGCACTGGCAGTGCACTAGTGTACTAAAACATAAGTATTTCTGCAAACTTATGATCCATTTCCTTGTGAATTGTCCTTACAAACTCACTAGACCTCCTCATGCTCTAAAACTGAGGAAACTGAATTTTTTCTGAAAAGCGAGAAAGAGTAGAAGCCTTGCAGCCTATATCTCAATATAGCTCAAAACACTTGATGGTGAAGAAGTTTCCAAAGTTTGTTACACTTCTTAGGGTTTTGGTGGGTTTTTTTTGTTTTCTCACTCAGCTTAGTATGGCATACTCAGTTTGGGACTGCCTGCTTTATGGAACAAGCTTCTTCCCTTTCTATTTGATCACCCAAGCCAGTAATGGTTTTAATACTTGAAAAGTGAGTAATCTCTGTGGATGAGACAGGGACAAAAGGACACATTCTGGAGTTGCTAACTTAAAATCCAATTGCATGATTAATATAAAATAATGCATATTTCTTAGCATTAGAGATGCAAGAGGGGATTTAACTTTTTAAACTGTAATGAGATGAAGTTTCATTCTCGTCTGCCATTTCCTAGTTATAACAGTTAATAGAGGGAAAACCAATTTAATTAAACTTCAAGAAAGGCTAATCCAATAATGTTGTGAAGTGGATTTACCTTGACTCTATGTCAGAAATCTGCTCCCAGACTGCCCCTCTGAAAAAAACCTGATGTTACCTTTTCTACAAATTCTCTTACTGGATTTATGCAGGATTCATACTGGAGGGTCCTGCTGATTCATCAGTTATAGAGAAAAATCTGTGACTACAAGGACACATGTCTCTGAAGACTCTTCTGAGGACAAGGAATGACCCTTGCAGAGGTGCAAAAGTGGGTGAAATGGAACAATTTTTCCAGCCCTGAAAACTACAGTGACTGTGACTTTTGCAGGCTCTGAACTTGTATTTCTAGACAGACCTACACAAGTCTCTATATGGTCCTTGGGCTCTTCAGAATTGAGTTGCATCACTCTGTGACATCTGCAACTTTTTACACAAATAGTTTTGTTGTATCTGGGAAGAATTTCTGTACATGTAAAAGACTTTATATTTTGAGATGGATCTGTTGGAGTGAGTCCAGAGGAGGCCATGGGGATGCTCAGAGGGCTGGATCACCTCACCATGGAGACAGGCTGAGAGATTTGGGGGTGTTCAACCCAGAGAAGAGAAGGCTACAGGGGCCATTCTAGTACCTAAGAGAGATCCAAAAACGCTGGAGAGGGACTTTGATCAAGGGCACCAAGTGACAAGACAAGGAGAAATGGCTTCAAACTTAAAGAGTAGATTTAGGCTATGTATTAGGAAGGAATTCTTGACTGTGAAGGTGGTGAGCACTGGAACAGGTTGCCCAGAGAAGGTATGGAGGCCCCATCCTTGGAAGTGTTCAAGGCCAGGCTGGACAGGACCCTGAGCAACCTGGTCTAGTGGAAGGTGTCCCTGCCCATGGCAGAGGTTTGGATTGAGATGACCTTTAAGATCCCTTCCAATCCAAACCATTCTGTGATTCTGTGATTCTATATGAAATAAATATTCATTATTTTTGAAATTCAGTCTTTACAAGCTTAGCATGGAAATAACAGAACTGGTTCTTCTTCCAGTATTAAAAAAAGTGTTCCTCCTCTGACCTACTGTTAATGCCACAATACTCAAATGAGAAGAAATAACTAGCAGGCAGTCTTGGAGGTATCTGTGTAAGAATAATGGTTTAACACTGGCAAATAGGATTTTTGTATTGGATGGTATGTTGAACCAGGAGGAGAATGAGAAAAAAATCGAATTGAATCACTGAGAATGGGTGAGTGGAGCAACAGTGGGTCCCCACTGATAGGATACAAGTTACAAGGATAGGTAAGATGCTGATATTACCAATAAAACCTGCAAAGGAAAAGAGCGAGACACAAAAGAGAGAGGAGTAAAATAAATTTGGAGAAAGTACTGAATACTTATTCCAAGTACCATGCTGCTCACAAAAGGAGGGATTTATCTGAAACTGCAAGAGAAATCTTGGAGGGAAGGAAACAGAATATGCTTGTTTGCCATTTACAGCTTTAAAGGGCATTATATTTAACTTTTTTTTTTTCAGAGAAACCTAAACCAGAGATTTATTTAAGATTAAAGTCTACAAATGGTGGCTTATTATCTAAAGGCCTTCATTCATGGTAAATCAGCAAAATAATTTAGGGTTGGATTAGATCACCTGAAACAGCAACTATGAAAATATTTTATAAGTTATATGGCAAGGTTCATTTGCATCCAGCAGTTCCACTTATTATACCAATAGTCAAAAATAACTTCAAATCTGAAGCACTTAGATTCTGGAAGAGAGAATATATGAAACTTTAAAATAAAATAAAATAAAAATTATAATGCTGGTAGGTACAGTATAGCTGAATCTATATGAAAAATTAGCATAGTATCACACGGCACTGTGATTAAAAGTTAAATTTTATGTGAGATAGATGGCTTAAGTCCTATGACAGAGGGATTAAATCTGCTTCACTAACAGATTGCAAAATGCGATTGTTAATTTTGTGCATGAAGAACTCATTACACAAGGTCACCCAATAATAGCACTCTTGTTCCACTGCTATTTAATATTCCTAGTCTTGATTCAGATGAAAATATAAAGGTATTTCTGATTAAGTGATGGATAGTACAAAAAAAAAAGCACTGGTATGTAAAATATGAAAAACGCTTGGTTGATGTTCAGTCAACCTGAACTGCCAAGTTTAATGGTCACAGTTCGAGGAAACAAGATGATAAAGGTTTGTGTAAAGAAATACATTAGGAAATGAAGAAAAACTGGGAGATTATGGCTTGCACCCAAAATGTTCCACAGGAAAATGGGTGCAATCATGACTAGAGCCAACTTGAAGTGCCAGTAGCTGGTGCACTCAAAAGAGTGCTGAACACCACATTGTGCGCAAATTACTCCCTTAGAAGAATCAAGCTTTTAGCCTAGGGGATCATAGAATGTTTTAGGTTGGAAGGGACCTTAAAGATAATTTCATTCCAATGCCCTTCGACAAGAGCAGGCTGCTCAGGGCTTGACTTGAATGGCCTGAACACTTCCTGAACACTGGCCTTGAACACTTCCAGGGATCACTTCTTGAGCTTTTATTTTTAAAACCAATAAACCATGGGTGAGTAGTATGTTTTCTCTTTTTGCATAAGAAAATGTAATATGAATTTTTTTGATTCCTTCATTTGTTGATTGGGTTGTAAGAAATATTTTTATGGTGATATTCAGATTATTCACAACTGTGCACCAGATGGGGGATCTTTCAGAGGATCTTGATACATAAGAGGATCTATTTGCACCTTGAGATGCAAAAAGCAGATTCCATAAAGAGCTGCTAAGATTCAAAATCCCTTTAACAGGGAATAGAGGGAATTGCAACACAGATGTGAAATAACAGCATTTTTCTTTCCACAGCTGAGCAGTACGTAGAAATCTATATGCACAGAGATTCCATATTGAAATATGTGTCCTGTATAGTTCTGATTACAACCTCTTCTGAAATGTTTAGAAGTTACAGTATTTCAATACATTACCTTTCCCATTATTGTGAATAAGTTCCTTTGCAAAAAGTACTTCTCCAAAAGAAAAAAAAAAGGAAGGATAGAAGAGAGGAAGACAAGAGTGTTTTCTTCTAAATTACTTATATTTGACTTCTACTAAAAAGAGATTCTAAATTTCATATAACTGTGTAATGTCTTCTGTTGAATAACAGACTTTTGTCTACCTGGAGGCTTTAATGATGAGTTTAAGGATTTGTTTCATTGAAACAAAGCACCTTCTTTCCCTGAAGCCTTTTCTTGAACTGACATCCCCTTATTCAATAATGCTTTTATAGCTGCACTACCATAAATATTTTTATCCAGCAAGGATATCCCTGAAAATCATTGAGTTTTAGAATAGTATAGATTAATGCTTTTTATTGACTTTTATTTGTGAATTCAAAACATATACTGTAAAGCTCTTGTTACCTATTTACTGAATTTATCATTGATTGGACTGAAATGCTTTTTAGCTCTTATGTACTGATGCTTGCACATTCTTAAAGATCATGGTAACAATGAGGTTGAAATACTGAAGACCATCAAAAAACCAAATGTGAAATACTCACATCTTCAAGCACTTAGAGCATAGAACATGTCAAACAAGAAAGAGAAAAGAAACCAGATGCATCTCTATGCATGAGACTTAAAACAGTGCTGATGCTTACAAACAGAAGAAAATTTGGGCACTAAAAGCAGATAAACTGTTTTTTACTGAAACTATGTGTTTCAATGGAACAGATTGATTTGTAGAAAGCAGGATGTTGTTTTTGCAATTTTTTTTTAAGGCACATATCAATTTTCAGAAAAGGTCTGTTGGGACATCCTTTAGGGAGTGGGAGAATGATTTTGCAAATCACAAGCAAATTTCAGAATTACTGTAGATGAATATTTTAACCATGTGCTTCCTGATGCCTTTTTTAGTATGTAATTTAAATGCCTTCCTTTTGGTTTACCATTTAACTGTTTTGCTCAGTGTTTCCAAGAACATTTCCTTATGCTAAGTATTTTGAATGTCAGCAAGATAGCTACATGCCTGTACACTGTAACTACATGTGGGACAGGTATCACAGGGATTGTCACCATTCAGACATGAATGTCTCAGGGCTCCAAACTCACCTATGAGAGCAAGCTTCTGATAATCATTTTCCTAGGGCAAGTTTTGTTTATCAGTCCTGAGATGAGTTGTTAAACAATATTACACCTGAACTATCTCAGTCTGCTCAGTTCTGCTCTGCAGGCAAAAAATTATTTGCACAGAGATCATTAGAAACTTTTGGGATACTGAGTAGGCACAGATAAGGGAGGTCCAAATAGATGTTCTTGCTATTGAAACATCAGGCTTGAATGACACCTGTAAAGAAAGGATGGAGCTCTTGGGGCTATCTCATACACTTGAAAACGGAGAACTGTGGCAACTCACAGTACCACATCAAATCCCAGTTACTTTAACAAATGCAAGCAACATAGTCCACATGAAAATTTTTGAGTCAAGTGCCTTGTGACTGGAGTTCATTTATTATCACTGTGAAAGTCTTCTATAAGTTCCTGCACTACTACCAATACTTTCAGGCTGACACGGCTATTGTTAAGTTGGAAAAAGAATTGAAAATACAAGTATTATCACAGGCCTCTAGTTAAGCACGTTCTTGGCTGCTAGGCAGTTCTAAAGTTTCTGGCAAACTAAATGCCATCTTATTTTAGTCTGTCCATTCTTTATCTCTTTTCAGAAGATAGGTACATAAATTTCTGAATTTCAGAACTTCCTCTGTAGCTGACTTCTTCATCAGGATGATAAGACATATGAAGGTGAAGAAGGATAGTCCAGGACGATTTGCTCCATAGTCCCATAATTTCAAAGCTCAATAACTATTTCCAAAAGTATCTGGAATACTTTGACTAACCCTGAACATAGCTAAATGTGACACTAAAGAAGATGTCAAAGTGTTATCAGTATCCATATATTAAAAGCACTTTTGTCCATAGAAAATTTATTCCAAACATGAAATAAGAAACTCTAGTAATTTTTCAAGTAAATAAAGACTTCTGAGGATCATTGCTAATGCCTGTGATTTTTTGGGAAATACCAATACTTTTCTCTTCACTGAAACACTTTGACTGCTGCTCAATTAATTTGTAAAGATTTCTGTGGTAGAACACTAATTTACTATTTTCTGTGAGCACCTTTCACGAAGAGAAGTGCTTTCAAGAAATCCACTAGTTGATGAAGATAATAAACCACAGACAAATACAAGGATTACAACCATAAAACTGGTCATGACCTCATTGCTAACTATATGACAGGAGCTAGAAGACTGCTGTCAGCTGAGAAAATCACCTGCTTGCCTAGTAAAGCCAGTGATGGTTTCACCAGAGAAAAAGAAAGCCTTAACTCTGGAAAATCCTCGAAACACAGAAGAACTTACGCTGTGAAGCAGGTTTCTGATTCCTGGGGTGTTCACTCTGAGAGAACATAAGATGTGATTCTCTGAATGTCATGTGTCTGATTCCAAGATGTCAGATGTCAAAACTTATTTTCCTTGCAGCCTTGGCTTGAAATCCTCTCTCTCCAAGTGACAAAGTTTTCACACATTTATTTTACACTAGCCTAAGGAAAGACTAAGGATTTGTGGTAGCAGAGCTTTAGTTTCATGAGGAAGCCAAGCAATTGTTTTAAACAGAAATACTTTGCCCCCAGTGAAAATATTTCAGGTTTGAACATTTGCTTTCTACACAATGGTTGGCATTCTCTATAAATGCCATATAAATGTATTTTTCTATAAAAACTCCAGGAAAATGGAAGTTTTCTTTTCCTTTAAAGCAGCAGGGAAATACTTGACCAGGTAACTCTTTTTTTTTTTGTGCAGCTGTTCGAGATGTTTATGGCAAGCAATTGCAAATACAAATAGAGAAATTATGACAAAGTTCATTTGTGTTTGAATGCTAGACTTACATAGATTTTATAGAAATAATGATATAGTAACCTACAGGTGAGTAAAATTATGAGTCCATTCCTACCAAATATAAGTCACAAAAAGCACAGGAACAGAGATCCTGCTCTCTGCCAGAACTTTAAATGAACACATGACAAAAGAAGAGATACCATGGCATGAGCATTGTCTTTTCAAGTCCTGCAATTCTGTTCTTAATCAGATTATGAAAAAATGCAGTTTAGTCTCTGCTCCTGGTACAATGAATGTCCATGTAGAGGGCTTCCAAGAGAACCACAATCATTAGTAAAATAAAATCCCAGCGATCTGTCCTCTTGGTGCTGGAATCTGACTTATCCATCCTTGAAACTCAAATATTTATTGATTTCAAATAAAACTGACTGCATCAGACACCTGTGAACAATCCAACCATGTCTAACTCCTCTGACATTTTCTTGCAGTAACAACTGCCTTGGCAACTCTAGTCAAACCTCTGCAGACCCTTTACTCAGCCCCTGCACATGCTCTAAATCAATCAAATCCTCTAAGGGCAACGCCAGCCTGTTTATTTCCTTCTCTGATACTGTAGCTGCTTCTTTGGGTGCTTCATCCATCATTAACGCACGCATTGCAGAGGAGATTGGGTAGCTATGAAGGTTATTAATGAGCTACTGAACTTTTTAGGTCAGAGAGTATGACAGATTTGCAGAACAGATTAGGGATTTTGGCAGTTAAGCTATGGATGGCGAAAAGAGCTGTTCTCCAGATCATGTATATTCCATGTACTTGGCACTGTAAATCCTCCCAGGGGTCCTAAAGTAGGTGAGGCAAGGCTGGCAGAAAAGAGTTCTGTTTTCTTGTAGAATAACCAATAAGTTTAGGAATAAGAGACGGGTCTTAAGAACCAGGTCTTCAGGGGCAGGTTTCCACTAGTCATTTCATAAAACACAAATGACTGTTGCTTACACTTTCCTATAATCTCTTTTCATACAGGCTTGTCCAGCATAGTGCATGGTTTGATTACAGATTCTGAGAGATATAATTATGAAATAGGAACAATACATGTTTTGGGGACACAGCACTGTACCAGCTACTAAAAAGAAAATTGACTCTAACCCAACTGAAAACAGTACTAGTCACATATCTAAATTAGATGTCACTTACTGGTGGTAATTTTGTGCCCCTAAAACACATAGTTTTGTGTATGGTTTCAGATTTAAAGAGGAGCCTCCCATTCATTTGCCCACACAAACATAACCCTTTATGGATGCAACAGTGGACTTGAACAATATGCTTGTAGACCAGCAGTGGAGTGCACTCCTGGGGAAAATGAGAAAATCTGAATTAAGCTCATTTGTAAAATATTTGTTTGAAAAATGCCTAGCTACAAGTAAATATTTTTTGTTAAACACTGTGGATAATTCTTTTTACTGGATAGAATTGGTTTTTATATTTTATTTTGAAAAATTCTCAACAGTAAAGTGTTTTAGAAATATGACAGAATTCATCTTATATTTCATGATTCAGTGAATTCACATTCACACACATGAAAGTCATTATATATAATGTATGTGTGTAAATCCACATTCTTATTCACATAAGTAAGCATACATGTCCTATCTTTGTGCTTATGTGTGTGTTCGTAATGGGGAAAATATTCTTCTGGCATACATGTTTACCTGGATGAGAATTATGCCGGTTTACTCATGACCTGGTGTATCTGAAGGTGGCAACTCAGATGTTTCCACTTCATCAGGACAGATCCAGATGTGTTCTGATTTACAAATTTTCCATTTCATCTCTATTCTCTTGACTTCTATACAAATATTGAAGAAATTTGGATAGGATAAAAAGGAACACATGTGCACTGAGGAAAATGTTATATAAATTCATATAAAAATGTTATACAATTAGGTGGTTTTGTGTGGAGATTTATGATGACAGTAAAGATTGGGATAATGAATTCTTTCTCAACACATGTACAAATAGAGAACAAAGAAAACCAGACATACAGACTTCCAAGGTTTCTCCAAAAGCGCTGAAATTTTTTCCAGAACAGGATATTTTCCATTTACTCTACCCTGCTCCCACCCACCATGTGGTTTATAATTTGTAAAAAAACCCCAACTGTTCAGTTTCAGTACAGTTAACTTTCTCTACCCTTATTAATGCCATTATTCAAAGCTTGAACAGTGTAAGAAACTACTAATTATTTCAGTGGTGCTTCTCTGTTGCTCATCACGATGGCATCTCAGTCCAATAAACATTAATGAATCATGGTATGGAATGGTTTGGATTGGAAGGGACCTTAAAGATCATCTCGTACCAACCCCTGATCTATCTTCCTAATGCCCTTATGAGATAGTAATTGTACAGAAGGAAAAAAAGAATGTAAATAAAGCCTCTTCATTTTTAAGAGAATCCTTTGAAAAGTTTTTTACTAATTTAAAAGATATAAATCACAAGCATCCACCCATTTCCTAAAAAGCAGTGACTCTTATAGTGACACATGGCCATTAAACATTCACTGAAGGCCTTTGATTTATTCATCCACATTAGCCCTCTAAAACACAAAGGCATTTTTATGGTTTCTCCTGGTTTAGGAAGTTTTAAAGTGGCTAGTTCAAGGTGACCCAGAAAACCGCTTTGTCACTACTACCAAAGTTTGCTTAACTGATCCCTTAAAAGAAAGAATATGGAGCAGTTTTGAGGAGATGGTGCATGAAATCATAAGTGAAGCATTGCTTTCGATAATGGTACTGACCTTTTGTAAGTGCTGTGATAAAACCGCACAAGACCTGGAACATGTCTATGAGAATCACAAGTCACCTTGAGAATACCTCTTCTAGATGTCCATTATCTATATTCTAACATATGTCCCCATACATCACAAATTGCCTCCCAAAAAGGATATAGAGAAGACTACGACAAATATGGAATGAGATGATTTAGTATTATGACTATGCAATCTCTCTGTGAACAATTCCTTGGGATCCCCTAAGGATGTTTATCTTACTATGTTATTTCTACTTTGAGAAAATGTGCTGAAAATATTGGTTTGATCAGTATACAGAACATAAAAGCCCAGAAATACAGACTGTGGTCAAGGATATAGCTCTGGATCTGTGATATCATGCTGCTCCTCTTTTTCATGAAAAAAAAGAGGTCTAATATGGGATTTTTTATTTTTATTTTCCTTTGTTCTGTTGGGGCTTGGCTCCTTTTTTCCCTCCCCCATAAATACATCTTGCTCCTATAAGTCCTTACCCTTTCCTTACAAAACAGGAGAAATCTTTCCTTGAGCATTTCCTAGGCTTTTAAACTCAAGAGCACAGAAAGAGCAAGGAGACAAAGGCAATTTTGTGGCTGCACAAGTTGCACTCTTTATATCACCTCATTATTGCTTCTACAAAAGGGCTTGTTGGGTTGGGGTTTTTTGGCACTGACACTATAAAATGTTTTTTGAATGGTTTAACACAGCAGATATTAGAATTCACTCCAAGCAGAATTTCTTATACATCCCATTCAATTAACACCACAGTTATTTTTTTTCAAAGTCTATGATACTCTACTGAAATGAAGCTTTTCTTAGAATAGAAATGGAAGTTGCCTAGAAAATGTAAATGTCTGAAGGCAACTCTTTCTTCTCCCTCAGAGAAGAGTGCGCTTGAGTCAGACACCTGCTTTCTCTACAGTAGTTAAAATATATACAATTAGAGAAGAAACCAAAAGTTAATATTCTCTCTTCCTCTCCTCTGTAGCTTCTTCATTGTGGCAGGGGTAGGGTGGTTTTCTGTGCTTTGGGCACTGTACAGAATACACACAACAGAAAAGGTGGTGACTCATCTGCCCTAAAATACCTGAAAGAATTGTTGTTACCTTCCAAGATAGAGGGTTATTTTTGCAATATCAATTCTATGCAACGGGTTTTGAAACCTTATTCTGGATATGCTGTGGGAGAAGGACATGGACAGTTGGAGAGGTGCCATTACATCCAAATACATAAGTTGATACAAAATCTTTTAAAATATAGTTAATTTCTGATTTAATGAATATTTCATCTGATGAACAAATTTTTGTAATTCAATGAAAGCTCTAAAGTTGTGTCAAGAGGGCTCCTCACTTGCAAACCATTCAGAGTAGGTGTGGTTGGTAGGCCTGCTTGTGATTATTTACTGAATTTGAGCTAGGCAGGGGACAGAATAAATTAAACTGAATTAAAAAAATTAATCAGATGCATGAAATGCGCTTGCTAAACTCATTGTTTGATTTATTTTTTCTTTATTCACTTATGAGGGAAAGAGTCTAAGAAGTGCTTTATCATTAAATAGTTTAGAAGTATTTATATTTAGAAATATAAATACAAACTGACAGCATCTCTTAAAAGGAAATGGGTTTGGAATTTGAGATTTTATGCCAGAATGCAAGTTTTGCTCTGGTCTTTAAAATTCAGTGTCAGATTTTGCCTGCATGAGCTTTTAATTCATATAGATCTAATTCCCTTTCTGAGCTCTGTGCATTAACTTTTTATTTGCACATGAGACTGGGCTATAGATTTCATTAATGAGGCCTGAGAACTTCTGTTATTCTTGAAAGGAAAATATTGGAATGAGCTTGGACATCAGAACATGACATATAGCTGCTGTGTGCAAAATCTTTGGTGCATTTTTATCTTTGAAACGATTCTCACTGTGCTCTCAAGGAGCTACAAATTCATGGGCTGACAGCCTAATATCAGCCTTGATAGCCTTCATGCTGCCACACTTTCTTGGACAGGGTACTTAATGCAAGCGTATGAGATACCGTAATTGACATTCTGATCAATAAAGGTCTGCTTGGCAAACTTGCAAACGACATTGAAGTGGGTTCCCAGGAGCTATTTAAATATCTGCAGAGGGGTACAGCACATGATTGCCTTCAGCCGCTCTGCTGCGCAACACGAGTTAAGGGGTACAGCAGGTCATTAACGCTCAAACATTTTTATCTTCTACTTCTTAAAGCAATAGTGGATTTCTGGCTGAAGAAAACATATCACATACGTTCTTTTATCAAAATTATATGCAGAGATATATTAGTATAATGGAATGGAATTTGTTTGTCATTAAGCATTGGATTACAACAGACAAACTATAAAGAAAAATTATTAAAAGAAGAGATAACATTTTCTCCATTGCTGTCCTGGATTCAGCTGGGATAGAGTTAAATTTCTTTGTAGATTAAAACTGCTGCGGCATTTGCATTTAGTGTGAGAATAATGTTGATAACCCACTCATGTTTCAGTTGTTGATGAGCAGTGCTTACTCTAAGTCAAGGACTTTTTGTGTCCCATGCTCTGCCAGTGAGCAGGTGCACAAGAAACCAGGAAGGAACATGGCTAGGATGGCTGACCCAAATTTCCTAAAGGGATATTCCTTGTCATAGAATGTCATTCCCAGTATAGAACCTGGGGGAATTTGACCAGGAGCCGCTGTTCAGTAGTGGGGGTCAAACTGGGTCAGTGGTCTGTGGATGTCATCCACGGTCAGTGGATGATGAGCACAGCATTATGCACCACTTGTTTCTCCCAGGCCTTAGCAATCTCTCTCCTTTTCGTTATTATTACTGTTATTTTACTACTTATCACCAATTATTATCTTATAACTAAATTATTATTACTGTTACTACTACACTACTACTACTACTACTACTTTATTTCAATTCTTAAACTCTTCTCAAACCATGAGTTTTCCTTTTTTTCCAATTCTATGTGAGTGAGCAGGTGACTATCTGGTACATAATTTCCTGCTGGGGCTAAAGCTTGACACCCGAAACAGTGAATTCCCAAATACTATGGCCACTATAAACCCTAGGCCCCTATTTTAATCTCGAATCTGACCACAAGAATTTAAAATAAAGGCAAAAATGTCCATTCTTAAGTTCTAAGGGAGACATATATCTCTTTTATGCATATTTTTCATCAGAGCAATAACTCAATTTTAAAAGGAATGGCCTATTGTTTACATTGCTAACAGAAAGGATTTGGGGAAGGATGGGATTAAAATAAGAAACAAAAATGTTTAAGAGTGTATATGCAACCTTGAGTACTGGTATAACAGCATTAACTAATATAACCCTTGAAAGGAAACCAACAGTTGTGAAATTCTGATCGCTGTTAATGAGATACATATCCAGAACAACTCCAGTGTCTTTAATAAAGCTGTACTGAAAAAAATTCAAAAGATGTTATATTATTCAACTTTCAACTTCATAGGGATTATGACTTCAGCAAAACCCGGAAATATGTGATTAGACCTTCCTTGGTAAGTGCTGGTTTTCACTAGGATAATTTTCTTCATAGTAGCTGGTATGGGATTGTGTTTTTGATTTGTTCTGGAAACAGTGTTGGTATCACAGGGATGGTTTTGTTATTGTTGAGCAGTGGTCACACAGAGCCAAGGCCTTTGCTCCTCCTCACCCCAGCCCACCAGCGAGGGGGCTGTGCATGCAAGGAGTTGGGAGGGGACACACCCAGGACAGCTGACCCCAAATGACCCAGAGGATATCCCAGAACATAGGGTGTCGTTCTCAGCATGTAAAGCTGGGGAAAGAAGGAAGTGGGGGACATTGTCAGTGATGGCCTTTGTCTTCCCATGTCACCATTACACGGGATGTAGCCCTGCTTTCCTGGGGGTGACTGAAGACTTGCCTGCCGATGGGAAGAGGTGAATAATTCCTTGTTTCGCTCTGTTGGCTTTTGCTTTTGCTTTTCATACTAAACTTTCTTTCTCAACCCATGACTTTTCTCACTTTTGCCCATCCTGATTCTCTCCCTCATACCACATGGGGAGGGTGAACGAGAAACTGAGTGGGGCTGAGTTGCTGGCTGTGCTAAACCACTACAGTAAATGCACCAAAACTTTTCTTGAACGTGGGCCCTCACTGATTCGCTCAAGATCACAATGGGAATAAACACTCAGCAGGGAACCCAGAGAGAACAATAACTTAATTGCACCTGGAACATATGAGTAATGCTATATACTCTTGTCTGCTGTGGAACCTGCTGTTAATAACCATGGATAGAAAGAAACTTCTTCTCTACAGCACATGGTTACACAGCAGCTGTGTAATTTCCCAGACAGAGATTTTGTTCTCTTAGTCTGTAATTCCAACACTTTACAAGTGGATTTTTTTTCAGAACATAAAGAGAAACTCAGAAAACACATCATGTAATAAATGTCAACTCCCATCAGGAGTGGTTGAGGGCACAAGCGTGATGAAATCTGTGGACAGCAGAGAGGTGCTGGGGACTTGCCCAGGTTCCACTCTCTTCTGAGAGTCCTGTCCTTGGCAGTTTGATTTCTGTACAAACTCACTCCCACCCCCCTACCAAATATAAAAACAATCAAGGAAGTAGTTGTTTCAGGGACAGTGAAGCCACAGAGGATGCAAGTAACAAACAAACAGATGGAAAATACACACAAAGGGATTTGATGAAACATACCAGCATCCTTTGAAGCAGTCTAAAGAGATATGGGAACAGGGGAATATAGAGTCACAGCTAAAGAGACACTGGGGATCCCTCCAAGTGATGCACTTGAGACAGTACAACCTCTAAGGATTAGGTTAGTTGCAGAAAGGCAAATGAGGAAAGCACACAAAAAAAAAAAAAAAAGAGAAAAGGAAATCTGAGCTACTTACTAGGCATAAATCAATGTCTCAAAAAGTCTGCTGGCCTTCCTGGGATAGGGAATCGAGAGCTTCCTTTCCCTCATATTATTACTGCAAAATGGCTGGTGTCTCAACCTTTACAGGGTTGCAAAGTCCCATTTTCTGAGTCTGCTGCCTGAGCTCTTAAATTCCAATAAATCAAGAAAATTGACATTTCTAAAAATACCTCTTTTACCTATCCTGAGATAATTACAACCCAGGAGTATTCGAAACATACATGAAGCCTTGTGAAGCCCTTGGGGTATGATTCATCTCATAATAACCACCCCTCTTTCCTGGCTCATCCCAGCTAATCATCAAAAATCTCTCAGTTTCTCTTCCTCCCTATACTTCACTCTTCTTCCCTTCCCTGTAAAGGATACCTGTGAAACAGAAAGCTGATACGAATAAATGCTTAAAAATCCCCATTGTTCCATTTCTGGTAGAGGAGTTTCTGAGTCTTGTAGAGTGAGAGAATGAAAATCCCCAAACCCTCCTCTGGCTCCTTGTTCTGAGTCTCATAGCACTGAAACGCTTTAGCATGGCTGGGAGTAAATACAGAAAATGGTAACAAATGAAGTCTTGAAAAAAAGATAATGTAAAAGATGGAGAAAACTAGCTGGAGTTTCATTTTGTAGAGGGATGAGTGCTTACTCCAATGGGAAGCTGTGGGAATAAAAACTCTTTAGACTAATTTGGTCTCTACAGGGGCTGAGTTTCTTCTGAAATTGAAGAATTCCTAAGAAGCAGAGGGTATTTTTATTTCTCTTACCTGATGGGCAACTATAGCCTTCATTTTTCAGCACAGAGGTGAACTTCTAAAATGTGGGGGCTGGTGTTTAAGGACAGGCCCTGTCTATGCTGCACATGGCACAGTATAGCTGGATTGTCTTATATAGCAAGGGCACCTATGACTGACAGCAAAATGAATGACATAGATTTTTGTAACTATCACTTCCACTTGAAAAGCCAATGTTAAGACATGATATAACTTTTGACTACTGGCTGGGAACATAACTGGCCAGCAACATCAGCAATCATCTGTAGCATGTATTTCTCCAAATTCTTTGTTGTTCAGTTTATGAAGCAGGCTGTAATAACGCTACCTGCTATAAAGTGTCACTTGGGGTGTTACCTGATTCTGAAAAAGGAGAAAAAAAGTGCACCTACACCACAGAAGTTCATAAAGATTTAAGGACAGCCAGCCTTATCGTCAAGATAGCAGAGAATCTCCCTGATATATGTACTGCACTAGAAACATAAAGTTTTCTGCTGTCGTGGTTTGGTACTTGCCTCTGAATTAGCTGCCAGTGGTCATGACAGGAGGAATGTTACTGCATTAGACATACCATTCATCTCATCCACAATAATGACAGTTTTCCTAAGAAAAGTGAGTTTTGTACAAAGTCATCAGTTCAGCTGGCTGCAAGAACTTAAGAAGTTATTATTACTGTGATATTAAAGTATAGCTAATTAATTCCATCCACTGTCTTTAATATCACATATAATAATTACTTTAGTGCTGCATAAAATGGTTACATTTCTGCATGTTAATCCAAGAACTAACTTCTGTCTTCCCCCTCATTCTTGTCCTCACCCACATGTTTATGAAGAAGTCATGGTGAAGTGTTTTTCTAGGTTGTTAATTAGACCACTGTGTACAGAATATTATTCCTTCATTATGGTAAATTGCAAGTATGTTCTTTTCTAGCAGAGACAGAAGAGTGACTTCAGTGCACACTTTCCTCTCTCATTTGCTCTAGGAATAGTTTTAAAAACCCACAGGAGCCAGGAAGCAGTAACATCTTCAATACAATGACTTTCTTACAGTTGGACCTGAATAATCAAAGAGCTATTCCTGAACGCAAGTGGAGATTTCCCAAAATCTGTTCAATAGCCCCATGTCGGATGATTAGCTTTGTATCACCAGTTTAGATGGCCTGACTTTTGAGCAGAACAGTTGAATAATGCCATTTCATTAAACTAGGGAGGAGATAGCCCATTCCCGTTTCTGAATTCCCTTGCAAGCCTTTGCAACTAAGTCTGGAAGTAAGAGAACAGCTCTGAGATGTTGGCATTTAAAATAACTTCAGAAAAGCCAAAGATGCTGAGTGCAAGTGAGGCTCTTTTTACAGACGATGGAAAAAACAGTAAACAAATTCCAGCTGATGAAACCACAGATGTGAAAATATCTTCAGTACAGAATGATTCTCTCTTCATAGGGTTTGGGGTTTTTTTTTGGTTTTTTTGGTTTTATTTTAAATAAAAATTCTTTATGAAAATCATAAAATCTATCCCAGTGACTCATGGGTGTTGGATTGGTCCAACAGACAGGAATATGCAGGAGATGGTGGATTTGGGAAAAAAGTTCCAAACAAGGTTCTATCAATTTGCATATTAACCTGCTGACAGCTACGTGCACTTAATAAAGAGTGGTACAAAGTTTATTTTATCCATCGTAAAATGATTCTCCAAACCTAAATAACACATATTTTTGTAAGATTAAGTAGTTATTTGAAATTGTTCTATCTAACTTTTAAGTACCTATTTGAATCTCTTCCAACTTTTCTTTAAAATATCTTTTGCTTTACATTTTTATGTTCTAACATTTTATTAGAGACAAAGCAAATTACCATTTAGGAAAGACAATAACAGTACAGAATCAGGCGTAATTAATAATATTTAATTAGGGCTACCCTGAGTAACCAGAAAGAGCACCTCAGTCCTCATTCAGGGAACTCTTTGTGTGCCTTACATTCACATGTTAGGTCTACCTCAGCAGGTGAAAACAAAAGGGTAATACTCTATAGGTTTGTACAAACTGTAAGGCTCAGCTGAAAAGAGCCTAGAGATTTTAAGAGAAAAGCAGTGTTATGAACTGATACATTTCAGAGCTACCTCTTCCTTTACAGATTTTAGCTGTGTACAAAAATTAGGGTTTTAGGAAGGAGTTTACAAAGCTCAGGGAGTCACAGAGTGGTTCAGATCCACTAACTGCTTTTGAAAATCTTAGCTAAAACTGTTTCTTTTTCAGCAGGGTTGTGTGCTATGTTCTGTTTACATACTGAAATCACTGATGGAAAAACATTGTTTATTTTGGGCCAGAGTTAAAGCTGTAGTAGTGTGATGAAATATGCATTTCCATCTGGTTGATCAGAATAATCCTCTTACATTTATAATGTATTCAGCATAGGCCTTATGATATCTTTAGCCATTAATTCCCCTGATATTAAGAGTTTGAAATTTAAATATGAGGCAGCAAAGTTGCGCATGGGTTGTATTTAGGAGATATACTTAGTTTTCAGAAATATTTTTTTTATTTCTCCTGGAATTTTCCAGGTTTTTTTCTTTTCTTATATAAAATAAAGATGAACCAAATAATTGAATCCAAAAAACTGGCAAAGACACTGATGATAAAACATATTTTATTTCGTCTTCCAATTTTGAGATCACCCCTGGAGAAACCCATAGGTTAAAGGCACTGTCTGCAAGACTAAAACCAGCGTGTTTTCAGAAAGCTTGCACCTACAGGACTACAATGCCCAGAAACAATTCATCTCCCCAGTGTCTCTCCTTCTAATGTTGAAAGAATTCATCAATAGCAGAATCTCTTTTCTGTTGCTACCTTTATATGCCTTGGTGCAGACATGTGAAAGGACCTTCCCATCTCACCTCTTCCAAACACTCTTGATAATGTCTTTGCTCTCTCACTCCAGGAGCCACCTTGCTTCTTAGGAGATGAACTAACTGCTCATTTAACCTTTTTATGTTTATTTTAGAGTTGCTGTCATCAGCCAGGGTGTCTGTACTTTGATGATTTATTGAGTCAGTTTTTTTCTATGCCTTTCCATTTCTTTACCTCATTATAGTCAAACTCTACACATCTTTGAACTCATACCTTTGAACTTGCATGAGCAGCTCTGCCATAATTTCCTCCCCATTCTCCATTTTCTTCTATTCTCCTAGTCTCTTTTTCTTGTTTCCTCTGCTGCCCTGATTTTTTTCCCATTGCTATTCTTCCTCTATCATAATGTTTAACACTGCCCAGTGAAAAGTCTATTTCCTCCAGGCCAAAATCTAGCGCAACACATACCTTTGTGACCAAAAAAATATGATGGGAATGAATTATAAAAGTCCAACTGTCTCTCACATCCACAGGTTCACGGTATAGTTCTCAGGTTTGTTTCTGAAAATCCCACACCTATTTTCTCCAGAAATAATTTTCATTTGTAGTTCAGTTTCTGCATTCATGAGAGTAAGAGTGCCATCTAACAATTATATGATTTCTTAAAACCTACGCTGTTCTTGCATTAATTTTAACCATTATAGCTATTCTCAGTGAGTTGTCTGTTTTGGATCATGTCTTTAGCATGGTCCCGACAAAAATAAGGAGGTATATAAGTCATAGGTAGTTTTTTTTCTTTAATTTGTTTTTGCCACAGCGTAAATGAAGCCTTTTGAGAGTTTAATAAACCATCTGCTTCTTGCCAGAGGAGATGAGACTGAAATGAGATCAGGCCAGGAACAAGTTGCAATTCCTCTTTTTGGTCTACCCAAAGAATTGATAGCATCATCAATAATATCAGAACAGTAATGGGCTTTTTTAGTTAACCTGTGGGTCTCTGCCAGCTGCCTGGCTGTGCACTGTGAAAAGAACTTAGCATTCTCAATAAAGAACAGCTATTAAAAAATATATTGTTGACAGTATTATTATTTTAAACAAAAAAAGACAAACTTTATTCATATCCTATCCTGCCTCTGGAAGATAATCCTACCTTAAACAATTACTTTAATGCAGTTCCCAATATTTCCACTGCAGTCTTCTACGGATTTAGCTAAAGGTCGTATGTGGTAGGTGACCAGTTTTCACTGGTCTCTTGGGTAATGGCTTAAGACAGGATTCACTGTGTTGCACTAGAGTAGGTCAAACTTTCAGGGTCGAAGATAATTGCTAGTCTCCTTTGAAAGTGGGGCACTACCAAGGAATTAAAGGGAGCTTGTGAACAAAGCTAAGGGACAACGTATTAATTGTCCACTATCCCAGTTAAAGCACACTACTTGCTTATTTAGTACACACTGAACAAACAAAATGGATGTGACACAGAGGGTCAGAAATTTTACAACCTTCCCTCTCAAACAGTATGTCACAATATTTTATTTGCTTAGTTTACAAAAGCAACTCAGTAATTAAATTCAACTCCCCTGTAAAAACACCACTGAAAGAAATCCTACTTACTCCTGTGATGGGAAAACAAACTAGACTAGCTAAATATGATTATTAAAATACCACACCAAATATTATCTGTTGTTATTGTGTCAATCTTCTCTACAAAAACCAGACAAGCATACACTTTACACAAGCAAGCAAATGATCAGAACCATTTCTGTAGCATGGATTTTTGTTTATAAAGGCTAAATATTAGGTGTCACTGAGAAATTAAAAGACTTTTTGCCTCTCATTTGCCACTTCTACCCTTTATTTTCTTCTTTTCTTTTTATGCTATCAAAAAGAACTGAAATACTATAAACAGACATTATATATATATATACATACACATATATATGTATGTGGATATTCCTTACCAAAGCCAATTTATTGATTAATTTTTTTTAAAAAATTAATTAATTAATTAATTAAATTACCACTTTGTTTGCAAGGGATATTGGGAAATTAGGTTGAATTTTGCTCTGTTTTCTGTGCTTGGTATGTACATAATTTATCATTTCCTTCATCCAAACTCTCCTTACACTTTTAGACTGAGTTAAAGTTTTGCAGTAGTTTTTTCAGTGCTGCAATAATCGACCTCCTTACAATAAGATTTTGTGATACTTCCGGTTATTTATAGCATCTATTAAATCTCTTTAAATAGATTCTCTCCTCTGTGTCAAGCATTTGTGTTTTTCTGTTGCTTCTCTGTAGGTTTGCAGGTTAAACTTAAGACTGATAATTAACATTTTATTCTTCTTGTAAATTCTATCAAACCAATAAAGAGTTTTGTATAAAAGAAATACTGAAAAGATGTTTAGTAATGCTTTTTTATGATGAAGTAATGCAATTTTCAACAATTAGCAACATAATTAGGAAAAAAACCTTGGCATTAAATAATTTTTAAAATACTTAATGTTTGGGATAAGTTGGAAATCTTAATAAACAGAAGACAGGCTCATGCATCTGAAATTCAAATTAATATTAAGATTTAATCATTAATCACTAAAAGCCAAATCGTTTGAAATATTTTCCACCCTTACTGATATTTTTTGCAGTATAACCATATTCAGTATGGATTGCTTTCTTTTTTTATTTTCTCTTGAAATAAAGGGAACACTCAGTTCTTAAAATGTATCCTTGTAGTGTTTGACTCAGACTACATTCTGATCTTTTTACCTAAATATATAATAAATAACTCCACGAGTCAGATGATCAACAGCAGTGAGTAGTAATATTCCCATGAAAAGATAAGAAAAACGTAGGCTGATAGATTATTTTTTGGCCTATTTCTCCAGCCTGCAGCAGTTTGTGAGTTTCTGTGACAAAATTTGCACTTAGATCATCATATTTAATAGTCTCTGATGGATCTATCTTCCAAAAATTTTCTAATAAATCTGGAACCTATTTATGTTCCTAGTTTCCCCAGCTGCATAATTTAATTGTGCAGCATCCAACAAGTAAATCAATTTGATTTGTTCTTCTTAAATTTTAATAATATTATAATTTAAATGATGAATATGAATTCCTTATCAACATTTCAATATCTTTCATTATATTAAACATTTTTTCCTCCAGTACTACTAAAAGGGAGACTCAGGGGACAGACAAAAACCCAGAGAACCCTCATCAGTGTCCTGAACTTCTCAGGGCCTCCTCAGGATGATCTGGCAGGTTTCACATTTGAGATATGATACTGAAATTGGTGTGAAGAGTGTAAAAAGCTCTTGAAACCCAGATGTATTGTAAAATCACATGGAGAGAAATATATGGTCTGAAAGAAATAATGTTTCAAGATTTCCTCAATCTTGAAAGTATTTGACAAATCAAAAGTGATTACTGTTATTTATCAAAAAAAGAACAAAGACTCTCAAACGTATCAGAACATATCACCTGACAGGTGGGCTGAGTCACATCAAGCTATGTCTCTGAATTAATTATTTCTTTTAAAGCTGTAGAAAGAAAGATAGCAGTGGCATATTTTTGCAAAATAAGGAAGTTTCAGCCTTGCAGACATTTTTCATTCAACTGCAGTACTTTTGCCTTTCAGTCTTGATGTCTAGGTCAATAGAAATTTTCCACAGCAGAAAGCAAGGAACAGGTGAGGAAGGGAGACATTCCTCTCATTCTTAAAAAATTTTAAAAGGAAAATTATTTTTACATTACTTCTGTGAAAGGTGGAAACAGTTTTAACGCACACACATTGAAAATTGTCCAAAATTCATTTTTCATTGAAAGGGTAAAAGCAATCAGCATATCACAGCAATTCAGACCCTGTCATAGCCTGCCTAAATAAAACTCTAAAATCCCTCTATCACAGCTTTACAGCCAGGAAAAATGAGTATTGTGGATCTAGCACGCATTCACAAGAGTTTAACTGGATATTAATGTTCAGCAGAAGGCAATAACTGTATTAAGAAATCATGAGGAAATGCCTGTAACATCAACATAAATTATAATTAATAAAATTCAAATTTATTTTATTAATTTTATTAATAACATAAAATTGAATCCAGAAGGTCAAATAACTTGCAGTCATATCTGCGACAACAAATGCCTTCTCCCTTGATTTAAGTTTAAAACTTCCTGTAAATGTCACTTTACTCACGTATGGTCTCTCTGACATCACACCGTGAGCTTCCAAGAAACTTCAAGTTATTTACATAACTTGTCTCATTGGCATCTAATATGTCTTGTCCTTTAATGACCAGTGTTGATGTCTGACTTTGCTTTACCAGGCTTGTTTCATGCAGTCAACACTATCTGTATAGAACTTCTGTTCAGTGAATTAATTAATGCTTGTATCTCAATGGAAACCTGACAAATATCATGAGAGAACAGTAGCAATCTCTAGCATGTGTAGAGCAATGCTAGAAGCAGCTGGCTTCTGACATCCTTTATTTTATTTTGTTTTATTCTCAGAATCAGAACTAAACCCCTGGTAGAATCTTCTCGTTGGTGAAGGAGCCAGCTTGGAAGTTTTCCCTGTCTGAAACATGTCACTTTCAGCATGAAACAGGAAAGCTGAACAACTGGTCTGCACTATAATTAAGTTTGAACAATAACCAATCATGTCTTTATCACCAGGTTATTTTGTCCTGCCATAAATTCAAAAGCCTTCCAGTGTTGCTTCCACGGTGAGGAGTATGTTTTGTTCTCTTGAAAAATAAGAATTTGTGGTCCAAAAATAGCAGGTCAAACTCCCTGCTGGCATAACTCCATTAATTTCAGGGAACTAACACTGGAAGAGAAGTTGGCCAAGAAGGTCTAAATGAGAATCTAAATTAGATGTGAGACATCAGTGAAGATTTTTACCTTTTTTTTATTATTTTTATTTCCCCGGTACTCTCCATGGACCAGATGCTCAGCAGGTATAAATTACTATAGTTGCACTAATTTCCAACTGAGCCATGACAATTTGCACAGATTGAGGATGTAACTCTAGGTAGCAATATTCTTTTCCAGGAGCGAATATATGAACACTCGACAGTGCTGTCAGAAGAGGTCATATTTTCTTAATGTGAGATGTAGAGAACTGCAGGACAGATAGTGCCACAATGCTCTCAGTTAATAATATCCTTAAAATAATTTGAAAATTAATTTCACTTCAGGGATGTGAGATAGTCTTTTGATTTCCCATAAATGGCCTTTCTAGGTAAGATCAAAAGTCTGCCTAGTCCAGTGTTCTGTTTCAAACGATAATGAAAAGTGAAGATGTGGTGAAGAACTGGAAAAATAGGGTAATCATACCGCAATCCTTCCCCAGAATGCTTCTACAAACTCAAGTGATTTGTGGTCTGGGGAGAGATCAGGCCAGAAGAGATGCACTGTAAGCCAGTGGAATCATAGTAGTTGAAAGTGAAAAACTCAAGTCATGCTCAGCATGAATATATAAATTATTCTCTCTTCATTCAGTCACTGTAAAATTCAGGTTTTATTGCATGTTTTCAGTAGAGTTGCTTGTATTTGTATCATAGAGTTTTTTCCAAGCATAATTTTGTAACAGAAAATAACATTTGGCATGAATATGCTATTGAAAGTACTTGATGAATTTAAATAATGTTACCAAAGTTCTTAAACCCAAGTAAAAATTCAAACCAAGATATTTCAATGAAAAAATGATACTGAAGTTCTTTCTCTCTATTTCAATGCAATTAAAATGTTCTTTATGTAACAGTAAGCATGCAGTATATCTCAACCTGTTTAATTTGAAAAACACCTAAAAAATTGGGTGTAAAACAAATAAAAGAAAGCAAAAAAATCTAAATGTGTTTGAAGGAAACATGTTTAAAAGAAAGGGGAAAAAAACTGTGTTTGAGAGTGGTAAACTCAAGTACTTCATATGTGTAGAAGTCTTAATGTTTCCCGTGATGATTTTGGCACCTGGTTTGTATGTTGTGGCCTTGCTAAGGAGTGTTTTTACAAAGCTCTCAAGTCTGGAAATACATCATGCCCTTTGTAGCCTCTGCTTGGGGTTTAGCAGGCAGCAGTGACCCATGTGGAACAGGACCAGCATCTCTTCAGATCAGTGAAAATAGGATATACGTGAGATTTTAAAATCTGATAAATGCAGTAACATAGGTAACATAATACATAAATGATAGCTGGAATACTGTGAACAAAATGAAGTAGCCGGGGTTTATTTGTTTGGGGTTTTTTTGGGGGGGTGGGCATTTTCTGTATTTTGGGGTTTTTTTTAAATTTTACCTGGGAACTTCACTTGCAACATTCACAGTAAACTTATGAAGGTTAAGTTGAAAATGTTGTCTACAAAAAGAAAAGCAAACTCAATAATGGTAGGTGACTTTGAAACAAAACTCGAAGACTGCTACAGTTCACAGGTAAGGAGTGTGTCACCATGGAGGGCAGACAGATAGTGAGAAGTGTGAGAACTCGCTGTCTGAATTAATTATATTAAATTAATCATTTAACATTATGCCATTAATATCATGTATTTTCTTTCCTTTGAAAATTGATGTAATAATTATTCATTAGATACGGGCTATCATTTCATCCAGAATTCAAACAGATTTACTATATATTTATTTATTAAAAACTCATTGAAAGTGGAGAGAAAAAATAATATACAGACCCTCACATGTTGATAATAAACAAGAGACTAGAAAAGTTTGTTTACTGTGATAATATTGCTCTAAGAGTAAACATCAGCAGGGCAGGGCAAGATTTTGAAAGACTACATTAAAAAAAAAAGTTACTTCCATCAAGGAATGCACAGTTTGCTTAAAAATATAATAAATGATTGTAAGTGGAAATCAAGAAGAAAAATATGATCTCTGATGCTGCATGACATTTGGTGAAGATGCTCACAAGACTGTTCTCTATGTTCTGATACGCTGTTAAGAAGGTACTTTAGAATTAAGACCTTGCCGTGCTGTTTCAGCTATTTGGGGTTTCATACAATCTTAGGCCAAGTGCCTGGGATTCACTACATAGGTAGTATTACAGCTGTAATGCCTTGCTGCTGCATACAGAAATAAATCCCCTCCTGGCAAGTATGATTTTTCTTTGGGCTGTTATTACCATCAGTTACTTTTCTATTGAAATGAATGTTCACTGCTGACTGGAAGGACCTTACATGTAAAAGGTCTTCAGCAGCTCAAGCAAATAAAATTGCTTTTATTGGAAGACAGCTAAAAGGAGCAGAGGAATGAACATGATGTTTGTTCTACTATTAAGTATTATTTGCCTGTCTAGGGCTGTATATCATTGTACAAAAATGTTGTATTTAAGCATGCAAAATATAATTAAAATTGGTTTAATTAAAGAATACAATTATACTTGCTCATGTTCAAAAGGGAAAATAAATAAAATGAACCATTGTAGAGGCCTCATTGATTTGCACAATGACAGAAGGCATTAACTGAGCTCTGGTTAAATGGCACTCATCTGCTTCCAGAGGAAATATGCCTGTGCTGTAGGTCTGTGATATATTCAAAGCATTTTGCTTTCCATGCATGATATGTACGAAATATGCATTCTGTTGACTGGTAGAACAATTAGTAGGACATATTTTGGCAGCTAAATGGCAAATTTAAATGTGACTTTCTTTTTAGTGGTCCGGAATTTCTATTTTTTTTTTTCCCTCACGTGTGTAACATAGCCTTGCTGAAGTCTTTAAATATCTCCTGTGGCTTAACCATAATGTATCTCTCCCTGCATCTAGATAAGTGTCATCATGTCCACTAAGTGTAAGTTGAACATGCTGCTCTCTTATGATTTATTGTTTCAAGAATTTCTTCAGACTCTGTCGCGTGATAACTGTTGTACTGGTTACTGCTGGAATGAAGCGATGGAGCACATTCAGTGGCTGAGGGACTTTCTCTTGACTGAGAGAACAGACCATATTTTATGTTTAAATGGCAAATTCAGTTAAAATGTTTCACTTTCATGAACTTTTTTTTTGGGGGGGGGGAGGATCAAACTCTACAATTTTAGTGGCTAATTATGGAAAATCTATTAGAAGATATTACTGTGCAGTTTTATAGTGCTCATTACTGATGGTTTTGAAGCACTTTACAGCTACTGGATTGGTTCCTCAGCCAGCACAAACTTCTTTCATACACAGATTTCACTAAATTACTTTAATGAAGTTATAACAACATTTTAACATATTTAAGAAACCATCCTGATGTCACTGTGCTTAGTATCATTTTACAGAAGAGTGGAATGAGAGAGAAAGAGATTAGAAAGCAAGACTAATTCACCTATTTTTAGACGTGAGATTCAGTTTAAAACATCTAAATCTAATGATAGTCCAGCATGGGGCTTAGTTACACACACATACGTAGGCCTATAATGCCCTAGGATATCAGACATCCACAAGGAGCTGGCACAGGAATGACAAGACCAAATCATTACAAATCTCAAAGATATTAGGCACGTATGTTTAGGATGTGATTTTCACTAGAGTTATCTTCTGTAAACTGAGCTGAATCACCCTCTTGATGGCACTGACTAAGTTTCATGATCAAATGCATGTCAGGTGTCAATTAAGTTATCTCAGAGGCTTCCATCCAGCATGCAACTGCCACTCTGAGAAGTCTAAACCTCTCTTGGTCTCTTGGTCGTTTCTGACAACTCCATACAGATTTTCTGGACACCCTAAGGCAATTAAATTGGTCATTTTGCATTTTGGAGTTGATGCTTAGCTTACCTGGAGACATCTAATTTAGTATCTGGAGTTTAATCCCACATTAGATATTGGTGTTTGAGGTGGCAAATTATAGATCACTTGGCAGTTAAGGGAAGGAATAATCACTTTTGGGACATGAATCATCTGCCCAGATTTCTATCATAGAACAAGAAGAACAATAAGAACTCAATAATAACTAAAGTCATATAAATTGTGTTCTGCTTGACTAAAATAGCATCACAAGTCTCCCTGAAAGCTAAACATGCTGTCTGCATGACCTAGTACTTGACGTGAAGAAATGTCTACTGCAAACCATACACTAAGAGTCAAAGAAGAAAACAAAATCAAAGGAACCAGTAAGGATCCTACTAAAAGCAAATTAAAGGAAACTGAACACATAAATATGTGTGGCATCAGGATAACCAAGAAAATAAGAACAGATTTTAGAATAATACATTAACTTTGAATTCATCTAAATAATTCTATATACAGCTTTACAAGTTGCTATGTGCATTTCAAGCCTAAAGGGTTTTTTTTCTAACTGAAAGCTCGTTTTATTTTATTCCAGGTATGATGTAATGAAATATATTAGACTTCCCTGTAACTTTTACTTCACTGAATAGTTTGTCAGTCTGTAGAGGGTCTGATATCTGACAAAGCAGACCTTAATGCATTACAGAATGGTCAGTCAGAAATGGTGTAACCTTCACAGCTAGTGCCTCTGAAAGTTTAAACACTATCTGGTTTTGTATGTTAACCAGAAGACTTCCTGAAAAAGACAGACGAGTAAAACAATTTATTTCTATTTATTCCCAATTTTATGTCTATTAAAGTACAGAACAAAGTTGACTCAGTCTTGAAAGGAAAAGAGTTACCTGAAGCATAAGAAAGAAAATTATATTGAAAACAGGCTAAGAGGTAAACATTTTCTTGCTGTGACTGCAAGGTAGGTGTGATTGATGGGCTGAGATCAATTGTATGAGGGTGAACAAGGCAAAGTGCTGGGTCCAGCATTTGGATTACAACAACCTCATGTAGGTCTAAAGGCTGGGGGCAGAGTGGCTGGAAAACTGACCAGCAGAAAAGGATCTAGGGATGTTGGTTAACAACAGCTGAACATGAGCCAGGGTGTGCCCAGGTGGCCAAGAAGCTCAGTGGCATCCTGGCCTGTATCAGCAATGGTGTGGCCAGCAGGACCAGGGCAATGATTGTCCCCCTGTACTGGGCTCGGGCGAGGCCACACCTCGAATCCTGCGTTCAGGAGGAGGATTGAGTGGGCTGGAATGTGCCCAGGGAAGGGCCATGCAGCTGGTGAAGGGTCTGGAGAATAGAATATCATGGGGAGTGTCAGAGGCCTCAAGCTGTGCCGGAGGTGGTTTAGATTAGACATTAGGAAAAATTTCTAAACTAAAGGGGCTGTCAAGGAAAAATTTCTAAACTAAAGGGGCTGTCAAACACTGGAACAACGTGCCCAGGCAGTGGTGGAGTCACATCCCTGGAGGTACTTGAAAGACATGTTTATGTAGTGCTTAGGGACATGGTTTACTAGTGGGCTTGGCAGTGCTGGGTTAAAAATTGGACTCAATGATCCTAAAGGGCTTTCCCAACATAAGCAATTCTATGATTATATAATAATAATTAAAGATTATATCAGCATTTTCTTTTTATACTTTACAGGTAAGTAAAAATTCCTTTGAATAAAAAAATAAGCAACATCTTGGTGCTGTCTTGAAAGCAGAAAGTGAACAGGCTTCAAACTTATTAAAGATTAAAATTATATTGAAGACACAAAGAAGATAAAATTTCATCATTATTACTGTAGGTTGCTTAGGATATGTATGAAAGGGAAAATCAGAGGTAGGAGTCTCAAAATGGGTACATGTAAATACCCAGATAAATCTCATGTTTGGGGTATTCTCATTTCTGTGTTCTGGTGGATGTTGCTTCCATTCCATTTTGTAAATCTTTTCCCTACCACAGAAAGCCAGGCTGGGATCCATCTTGTCTAGTTTTAAGCATCTGCATTACAGACACGTACATATGGGACAATCACATGCTGAGGGTGACTGAATTGCTGAAGTCATTCACATGAACTGCCTTTTTTTACTTTAAAGGGAATATATAGTGATTAGCAAGGATAGCAGCTGTCTAAATTTCATCACACAAATCTCACCCTAAGTAATGACAAAGACAGTCACCACATTACATATATAACACCCAATTTATGAAAAGCATGAAAAGCACTGAAATGAAAAGCTAAAGGCGTTTCTATGCTGAAAATAGGACTATGTATCGCTTAACTAGTGTATTCTCTGCAACTGTGTCAAACTGAATAAAATTATCAGCTTGTGGTTTTATTTGTCCATGATGTTGTTTTTGGTGTTCTCATGGCATCCAGAAAAAAAATAATCAGGAGAAACTCATAAAAACCAAGGAGAAGTAAATTCTGATAGAACAGCCAGCGTTTAGAGGGCAGTACCAGCCATGTAATATGAAACCATTAAAAGTTTTAAGCACACAGGAATAGTGCTTCAGTATCCAGCATCTAGTGTTTGATCAGCAGAGACAGCCTAATAAGGAGGAGTATAATGATTCAAGCCTGCTATAAGCCAGTAACAGTCCAGAATTATTCTCTCTACAACCATTTTTTATCCTGGGTTCTGACTTGCTAAGCACCGTCCTAATCTGAGTTTGACTAGTTTATATTTTCCTAGTCATTAGCAGCACAGCAATGATGCAGAGTACATTTACAAAGAAGTTTGCTCTTTTCCTTGTTCTTTGGGAAGGATTGACAGCAGTACAAAGATAAAGCAATTAATGAGAGAGAAAGAAAACTGTGTTTCCTTCATCTACCCAACATTTACAAAATTATATAAAATTGAGATAAGTGAGAAAAGATAGTTTCAAAGGAAGAGTCAAGAAAATTGATAATCCCAAGGATTCTCAGGGAAAAAAGAACTCAAATAAGAAAACAGGGCTCTGCAGGAGGAAATTCCCTCAAGCATTGTAATTCGTTATTTTCACTTTAGTGTTTTGGTAGGGTTTTTTCCTTTTATTCTAACTACAAACCTGTAAAATTCTGCAACAATCAAAATAAAATGGTTGAGAAACTATGATAATTTTGAAGATGTGCTTTCTCAGCTGCGCAGTATCTTCTAAATGAATTAAATTTATTTTAGGTTCTTGTTATGCTTACTATGGAAATTCTCAATAATGGCAATTGCTTTCATTACCTCATGTATGTTCAAGGCTTTATCGTTATCAGGATGACACATTCTGTTGATTTCAGAGTTGCCAGACTTTTTGTCCCATGGTCATTTGGGGATACCAGGACAACAAGCATTATTGAAATCAAAAATCACGAAAATGAGGAGTCTAATAGGTGGTATGTCTTCAAAGCTCCCAGAGCTGCAAGGCACACGACAGCATTCTGGCAAAGACATGAAAAAAGGCCCTCTGAAAATGTAGACTCTGGAAGGCCTGGGTACCTGTACCTAAGTTTAGAGAAAATAAAAACAAAACACTTCATTATTCTGACATGGAGGTGAACAATCTTTTTGTGGAACTCAGCCTGTAATTCAGTCAAGGTTCTGTCAAGCTCAAGATATTTAGTATGAACTTTTAGAACTAATTAAATTGATGGGTTTTGATAAAACTTGACTTGTTAAGAAAAATTCTGATCTTAATGATTGGGAGTTTTATAATACTTCAGTGTTTTTATTTATGCAAGCATCAAATGATATTACGAAATTATGCATTTTTTATAAAATAAGGGAAAAATTAGTTACTGTACACAACCAGTATTCATACAAATGGAAAAAGATTCATACCATAGAGGCTAACCATAGGCCAAGTGACAATTTCTTTTCCTCTGATAGGCAGAAGAAAATCTCCTGGTGATTTTCAGAACTTTGGGATGGAAGAACCAATGCATTTGGTGATGAAAATCACCCCTCAAAGTCCTTACACTAAGAAATTCAGGAGTCAACCCTCACTGGTACCTCACCCTAGGAGGCAACATTAGAGCTGCTTTTATCTCTGAACCGTACCAGAAGATCTGTAGTTTCTCAGCATCTATAGAAGATAAATGCTGATAAGCCCCTCCAGCAGCCTTTGTGGCACCAGTGTTGCCCAGGCCCTCGCAATCTGTTCCTTGAACAGGGCTCAATCAGTTGTCCTGCAAGAAGAAGGCTTCAGAAACCTACACCTTACACAGCACTTCTGTTTCACCTTGCTCCCAGTTTAACTCTGAAAATGATAAATCAGGCAAAGAGGTATAAATGAAGGCAGGTTAACCTTTGAAACTGCTACTAGGGGCTGCTGATTACCTTATATAAGTCAGTGAATCTTCACCGGAATCTGCATTACGCACACATAGTTTTTAATATCAATATATTTAATAAGCACGTATTTTTATATGCCTGCAACATCACAATAATTTTACACATTTTCAAAATTTGAAAGTATATTTTTTTAATATAGTTTTCTTATTTCTGTCATTTCAATTTATTGGTGGAGGGGGACTGAGAGAGAGCATGTTTTCTTTTCCTTGGAGCATAAATACACCCTTGGTAATCAATTTGCACCAATATTATAATATACCTGCACCCTTTTTTCTTCTGTTCCTGTGAGGTCTGCAAAACATCAGTATTTGTGTTGTACCCTTCCTAGTGACATCTATGTCAAATGACTTCCCCTAGCTTAACAGAAATGAAACTGAAGTGTTATTAGCCCTTGTGCTAAATTGCTGCTGACTGACTTTCCTTTTCAATCAGCCTTTTCTCTTAAAGAGCTGCTGATTAAGCCTGAATGAAGACTTTGACAGCTATTCTGTTTAAAAACAATTCTATTTATATACCATATGATTATATTTATGGATACATGTGACAAAACCTGGTCTCTTATGATTAGTGAATCTTGTATGAGAGCAGGACTTTGTTACTGCTGTATTTTCCTTTCAGCAAAATGTCAGATACAAAACGCAACCCTATTCCTCTCTAAAACCATAATTATTTCAAATTGCACTATAAAAGAGAATGGAACATGGAATGAGGCCCCCATAATGATAACTACCAGTGGGGATACAAGCAGAAAAAGAGTGGTACTAGGTGAAAAAAAGGGATAAAATAAAATGTTTTGAGATCTTGCACTTAATCTGTAGCCCAGATCTGGTAATATGAAAGAAGGCAAGATAGTAAAGATTGTTAAATATTTCTTAATTTCTTTTTGAAATTGTATTTTGAGTTTCTACTTTGCATGGGATTTGGTCCACAAAATTTTTAAGGTGTCTCAGAGGACCATCCTAGTAGATTTTAAACTCTGTCTCAAACATTAAATTCTTAGCCATTAGTTTGACTACAATAGTCCCTGCAACAGCACATGGAAGAAGTTAAAGGCCAAAAAATTTAGATTTCCAACAACCAGCTCGACTAAATCAGATAACTGAAAAGGTTTAAGCATTGGATATTTCTTCTCTCATACTAGATTTGAGAGTCCCTATGAGACTGCCACTCACAATCCCAGACCACTTTCAGCTTAAAGTCATTTTATTTTTAAGTACAATGAGTTTCTTCCATTCACTTTATGATAGTGACAAAGGAGCAATCACGATGTGTTGTTCAAAGCATTTACCAAAGGGCTTAGAAATACGGTTCATGTGCATTATGGGGCTGCAGAAATAAAAAATTATGTATTTTTACCATGCCAGAACAATGTCCTAATCAGTATTAACAGTCACCTACTCACCTTACTCTGACTTAAATCCATTAAAACGGATATAAAACTGGAGCCTAAACTTTACAAAAATCAAGGACCGACTTAAGCTGAACTAGGTAACTGGAGGAAAGGCTGCGGTTTTTTTGTGCCTGGACTTTAATAAAGCCTTTGACATAATTTCCTACAGCATTCTGCTGGACAAACCAGCTGCTCAGTGATGGAGAAACTGAACAGGTACATGCTTTGCTGGGTAAAAATCTATATGGACCCAGAGAGTGATGGTGAATGGAGTTACAGCCAGTTGGTGTGTATGGACTTGACCGTGCTAGGTTAATGATGGGATTCGATCATCTTAAGGACCTTTTCCAACCTAAATGGATCTTTGAGCCTACAATTCATGATTTGTGGTAAAGGGTATGCCAAAGGTTTAGTGCCATCTTTCTCTGGGTGTGGGCCTGAGTTCATAAACATTATTGTAGAGCTTATTTTCTATTAAGCAATTTCTAAAATGAAAAATTGATTTAGGTGCTCTCTGTGCTCCTTCCAGATTCATAGGATTTCATAGGATTGTTTAATTTACTTATTTTCCCAGGAAAATATTTTCTCACATGGACTATAAAAATCATAACACTGGGATAACATACGGGCAAGTGAACTCCTTAAGACTCAAACACTCATCTAAGGAACATATAGAAGGCTGATCCTTAGATAAGGTGGTTGCTAGCATCTGGCAAGTTACGTATATCACTATGTAGGGTAAATATTTATCAAAATTATGAAGAAACACATATAAATTCATAACATACATAAATTTCTTTCTGGGGATACACTTTCCTATAGTAAAAAGTCTTTAATATCGCAAAAATAAAAGAAAAATAATCCCCCAAAGCCAAAAGAAATATTCAAAATGCGGATTTTGAAGCTAAAAACTATTCAAATGATGAATAAATCTGAGCAATGTAAAGCTGACAAAAAATAAGGAGGAAAATAACTTCTTCTGAGAGGTGGTGCCTTATCTTCACCTGAGTCTTGAGATCAAGTTTAGATCAAGCTACATACCTTTCCCAGGGATATGTCTATCAAGAACTTCCAGACTAAAATCTGCTAAGTAGGTGGACAGACTGTTCTGACTAAATTCCATACATTTATGGGCTTAATTTCAACTTTTCTGAACTCAGTGAAAGAAGATTGTTTAGTGCACTTGGGCCAGATTTAACTCTGTGTATTATGAAGACTCCTCTGCCTGCACAGCAGTCTCCTGATAAGAAGATATTAATTACAGCATAATTAGGCAAAGACAGGAGAGAAAGAAATATGGGTGCAAGGCTTTAGAAGCTACCGCAATTCAAAAAAATGAAACCATCAACTATTGAGTGGTTTTCACTACAATATTTAGTGCTGCTAAAATATATTGAGCATCACACAAAGCCAAAATCTGAGAATGTAAATTAGTAAGAAATTATACTCATAATTTCACATAATGGTACAGAAAGGTCTTTTTCATATGTGACACTATGAAAAAACCTGCAGAATTATTGAGGGAAAATGGATTAATTTAGTGATATAAAATAGAATATGATTTGATTTTACAACTGAAAGATTCAAAAATCCTTTGGATACTACTAAATAGTATCCAAATATATATAATATATATAATATATATATACTCTTTAAATATATAAAGAGTATTTTAACAGGTTTTCATTTCAGAAAGAAACATCAAATAAGGTTTTCACTGTAATGTTTTTTGGCTTTTTGATGGTCAGAAGTACTTGTTATGAAAACAGAACTGTCTACAGAAGTATGTGGCCATAGGAGCATTTATAAGATGTAAAATTTGCTTGGATTGAGTCTTTTTCAACTAAGCTTTGACTTTAACACATGAAGGACTTGTCAAGTTTAGAAACATAAAGTTTGATGAGATCATAGACAGAAGAAAACAGGGAGATATTAGCCTATATATAACAAAATAAATATTAAGTAACAATTAGTTGGAATTCAGTACTTCACGCTTAGTAAAAATTCCATCAAAATCTACACTTTGTTAACGTGTATGGGAAAAGAACAATTTCATGTGAATGGTTTTCACTGATTTTGTTAACTGTGAAAAATGAAAACAAAAAATGAATACAACAAATATTTTTAAACAGAATGAAAAGCATCCTGCAAAAAAACCCCCTTATTTTTCCCTAGTCTTTTGTACAATAATAAAATAGTTTGCTTTTTTTTGAGACTTTGTTGGAGCAGCAGAAAAACAGTTAAAAGCATTTTTAACTCTTTTTTTTATATACTGCACATTAGAAAATTTCCAGGAGTGAGAAAACCAAAGACTCTTTAAGTTATTTTCATAATTTATTTTTTTCTCAAGAAGTTGGAAAAAAAGAATCATTCAAATTTTGTAACTTCTTATATCCATGTTTTTTTCTTCAAATTTGTTATTCAAACTTCTGCAAGAGCTTGTGTGAAATGACCCTTAAGTCGGCCACTGTCTGCTTTGAGAAAAAGTACTTTTCTTACTTCAGCTTTTCTTACAACAATTGTTACTTGGACCAGACAAAATTATAGATGGAGCTATAGATGGATCCCCATGGAGGTGTGAAAACCTGGGCAATGACAAAATATGCCCGTGTTCCTTTTCCTGTGATTTTTTTGTGAGAGTGGCCCAACTTCTTCCCATCAAAATACCCACATGGGTAAACCACAATATATTTCTCCATTTCTAGTGAGCAAGAGGATTGGGTATCTCCAGGTGTAGGGAACTGCCCAGCAACTCTCGGTCTTGCTTGCCCTGGATACCTCAGTTCTTCAGCACACATTAATTTGGGTTATTTGCAAGGCCCCAGTGCTACCAGAGCCTTTCTAGAGCCAACACTGAACAGCAAAATCAAGGGAGCTGCACTTGAAATATTGCATCAGACATGACTGAGCAGCCCCCAGTCCACCACTTCAATCTTAATGGGAGAGCATGGCTAAAGTGATTGGGGGGTGATGATGTTCCTGTTTTTGTAATTTTTTGCAGCCTCTTAGAGCCATATTGCCTCTTGCACATGGCCTGGCCAGTGAGCCAGATGGTCATAATATCTGATAAATGTTTTGAGTGAATGGAGTGGATACTGCTGTGCATTGACAACTGAGCATCTGATGTCAAAAGTAATGTGTTTATGCAGAATTACTAAGAGAGGAGGAAGTATAATTGAAGGACACAGAGAAACAGAGGTGGGGGTTTCTACAAGAATGATAATGAGAATGATTAGGAGATGAAACAAAACCCTCCTCCATGAATAGAGATTGCAAAGAAGAGCGTGATTTCCTTGAGAAATTAAACAAGCAAGAGGAGACATAATAAAATGTTAAAAACCAAATGCTGTGTGGCAGGAGGAATAGGGACTAATATTCCTCCTGGCATAAAAGAGGCCTTCAATCAAACAAGAAGGGACAATTGCTGATTATTTCTAGACAATGAATAATTAGGCTGTGCAATACACAGCTGCATGATACAAAGGGAAGACTGGACAGTTGTATGACTAGCAACACTACTGACTTAATAATCCAAGTTTTGGGTAGGGACACAAAACCCCATAATTTAAACCAGTGTCTTTCAGCTATTAATAGCAAGTCTTTTGGAATTAAGCAGGCTCTTTTATCTTTTCCTGCACTTTTTTTTTTTATTATTTTTTAGCTACTTCTCTGCAGCTACTTTTGAAGACAATACAAGATGAGAAGAACCATGAGTTTTTGATACCTTATGACTTGCACTACACTCTCATGAAAAGCTACAGCATATTTCACCACAGTAGGTGATAGACTTCCAATTTTGGGCACTCTACATTACAAATATATTGCCCTGTGAACAAGACGTAAAATGATCTTGTTCTGGTAGAATTATGCAGAACCTAATAATCTCCTATTAAGTATCACACTCAAACTTTTAACTGCTCATCTAGCATAGAGATGTGAATATCTTCAGAAGTAGCAGTTTCTGTCATAAATTTTGTAACTAATGGGGAGTACAGGTGTTAGAGATACAGAAATCAAGCCTTAAAAATTTCCACAGCCGTCCTCTTTCAGCTTAATGGGCTGACACTTGTACATTGCTCAGCTGGCTGGCAGTAAATCTGTCCTGATCTGACCTCCAGGCCATGCAGTTCTGATTTGCTGTGTGGTGTTGTTCAGAAAAAGACAACTTCTGTTCTGCACGTACACCTGAGACATGCTGCACGGAGAGTTAACAGGCGAGCTGAGCACAGTCTTAATAAACTCTGCTGATTTTGCTTGTTGTTGCTGATATTTCCACGGTCCAGCAGTTCCAGGAACTGTGTTTCACATACAAATTCATTTCAAAGTGTAGCTTTTCTCAAATACTCCTCTTTCTGTAACTCTTCTTGTTCAATAGAAATTTATGAGTCAGAAAGCATCCAGGAGATGCAGATCTGAAGTTTTGCCCTTTTAGGGCTAAACATTAGCGCTCACAATCCATGTATTTATTAGATAACTGTCATGATACCACTGCTTGGCCAAAAGCAACAGTGAAATCTAGATACCAGAGGACTAGTAGGACCTTGGGATAGTGAAGCACTTAGTAAATTAGCAGGCCTCTACATCATGCTGGCTTTAACTCTGTAGGACTCCGCTGAGCATCACTCCTGTAGAGTTAATCAGCTGGCACGTTTTCACGGTTCTCTTGTCCTTGAGTAACTTGAAATGCTGTTCTTTGGCCCTATTCCTCAAAGCAGCCTTGCCATGGAAATAGAATTGAAGGGACCCTCAAGGATCATCGAGTTCAGCTCCTCCTGGCCCTGCACAAGACACCCCAAGAGTCACACCATGTGTCTGAGAGCATTGTCCAAATGCTTCTTAAACTTTGCCAGTCTTGATGCTGTGGCCACTTCCCTGGGGACCCTGTTACAGCGTCCAATGACTTTTCTAAATATACAGCCTAAACCTCCCATGACACAGCTTCAGGCCATTCACTTGGGTCCTGTCACTAGTCACCAGAGAGATGAGATCAGTGTCTGCACCTCCTCTTCCCCTCAGGAGTAAGCTGTAGACTGCAATGGGGTCTCCCCTCAGCCTCCTCTTTTCCAGGCTCTACAGATCAAGTGACCTCAGCGGCTTCTTATAAGGCATCCCCTCTAGACCCTTCACCCTCTTCATAGCTCTCCTTTGGATGTTCTCTCAAAAGCTTTATATCTTTCTTATCTTGCAGTGCCCTAAACTGACCCCAGCACTCGAGGTGAGGCTGCCCCAGTGCAGAGCAGAGCGGGACAATCCCCTCCCTTGCCTGGCTGGCGATGCTGTGCCTGATGCCCCCCAGGACATGGCTGGCACTCCTGGCTGCCAGGGCACTGCTGACTCACATTCAACCTTCCATCCACCAGGTCCCCCAGGTTCCTTTCCGTGTCACTGCTCTCCAGAATCTCATTCCCCAGTCTGTCCGTACATCCCGGGCTGCCCCATGACAGGTGAAGGATCTGGCAATTGTCTTCGTTGATCTTCATACAACTGGTGATTGCCCAGCCTTCTTATTTTTAGGGATAAGCTACAGGACTGTCAGAGGTGATGCTAGAATGTGAATGCATTTTATTCCTGGCATACAGAACTTGCTGTGTGAAAGTTGTGGGTCTGTTGAGGATGTACTGATGTTGGCAAGCAGACCACTGGGGTGGGAGATGCAGGAGTGAGCAAATGATGATGATGGAAATTGTCTACCGGTTTGACTTGAAACCCATTTTTCACAAATGCAGAGAGAATTAGCTCTCTACTTCTGGATGTGGGGGTGGATTCAGTGGGGAGACCATTATCACCTCAAGGGATATAGCACAGTGGCTAAAGCAGAGTTTATTAGGTTTTTACTATAGGTCATATTTTTAATCCTTCCTGGTCCAAAGAGAGCTCAGTGAAATGTCTAGAAAGCTCAAGCACGTTAACATCCATTACATCCTCTATATAACCTGCTCATGTTAATAATTTAGATGGGTTGCCCAGGGAGGTTGTGGAATATTGGAGTATAAGGGTCAGTGGAAGTATTCAAAAGTTGTCTAGTCATGGTCTTGGGGAAACCAGCTTTAGGTGGCTCTAACTGTGGGAGGAGGGACAGGATGGGTTGGACAAAACAACCTTCAGAGTTCCCTTCTAATTTCAACCATTCTCTTTTCTATAAAAGCAATAATAAGGCAGCTAATTATAATTGTTTACTTAAAATTGGCAATTGTGTGGAAAAATATCACGATTTACAGTCAAAGTTATGATATCTCCAAGGTTAGAATGCAATGTCACAGTGTCAAGATGCCTCAGTCTTGCAGCAGTAAGGGCAGACTAGTGTGGCTGACCATTGCCTCTGACACACTGGTGACTATAAGAGCAGGGGAAAGCTGTGTCCTACAGCCCCTTCCCCATCATCTGATTGTGCGTGCATTACCATTCAGTTGTACATGCTCCTCCAAAAAGCCAACATTTTCCCTACCATGAGGCAGGAAAAAACTTCACAGTGGCTGGGAACATGCTCTGTCCACTGCTGACTTCTTTCCAGAAAAGGAATAAAGGAAGCAGAAAGGCTAGTAAACTGTGCAGCCCTGAATAACTCGCACCTAAGTACAAGTGAATCTCATACAATGGCACAAAATTTACCCTGAATCATGAGGGATCAGTGTCCCACTGAAAAGTTGTTTTCTTCAGCTTCAGATACTAGGAAACTACCGTCCTACACAGTTACCTAGCATTTAACACTGGAGACACTACTGTTTTATAATGGCAACTTCCAAATTTTATGTTTTAACCAGTAATTAATTTTTCAAAATCAGAAAGTATGTAGAGAAGATGTAATGCTTTCAATTCCTTAAATCAAACTCACGTTTTCATGTGCCTTTATACACACCAAAAATGTCTGAGATCTCTTAGAAACACATCCTGTCTATTATGCAAAATCAGTATTTTTTAGTAAAAAATATTTCCAGCAAAGTTCTCATTTAAATGCAATCATCTGGGCCAAATTTGTTTTGAAAGGATGAAATGCAAAGATATTTTGATGCAGGATTATAATATCACTGTGTTTTTGGGTTGTTTTACAAAGCTACAGAGAATACAGTGTAATCTCATGTTCAGGGCTGGGAATGGGGCAGCCTGAGTTCACTCTTTCTATGTCTTTTGACCTATTGTGGTCATAAATGAGATGCTTGACTTCCCCATGTCTGCCTGGAAATCTCTCAGCAAGGTCCATATAAGTAAATGGTTCAATAAGTCATGGGATCTTTCCTCCATGGAAAAATTTGCTATTATGACAAGCAATTCAAATAGTAAATAACTAGATAACTAGCTTAATTATAGCTTTTCTTGGAGAGACGTATTATAAATGCATTAATTTTGTATTGATGATTATTTCTTTTCATGTTTATGACATTAAACAGTGTTCAGAGCCCAAACCTGTCTCTGAATCCTGGCATAAAAATGCTTTTTGTAGGTATGCATGAGTAGTACTCTAGGCTATCTTAAAGCACACCTGCCTCAAATAGATCAATACCACAAACAAAGACAGCAGTGGTTCATTTTTTCATGGAATGTCCAGATAGTCAACAAAGGTGTGATTTCAAGGATCACAGAATCACAGAATGGTTTGGTTTGGGTTTGAAGGGGCTTTAAAGATCATCTAGTTCCAGTCCCCCTGCCACGGATAGGGACACTTTCCACTAGATCAGGCTGATCAAAGCACCCAACCTTTCCTTGAATGCTTCCAGGGACAGAGATATCTACAGCTTCTCTGCACAATTTGTGCCAGTACATCACCACCCTCAAGGTGAGGAATTTCTCCCTAATACCTAAACTAAATCTATTCCCTGTCAGTTTGAATCCATTTCACCTCATTCTATCTCTTCATGCACTTGAACTCTCTTGTAGCCCCTTTAGATACTGGAAGGTGCTCTAATGTGTCCTCAAAGCCTTCTCTTCTCCAGGCTTAATAACCCCAACTATCCTAACATGGTGAAAAGTATTTCTCCTGTCCCAAAGAAAAATGTGCTCCACCATGTGGCAGTCTTAGCAGCCTTTCAGTATCCACAATACCATAAACATTGAAGATTGGAGAAAAGCTAGCATTCTTTTCCCTAGCTTATTAAAGTAAGTGAAGATACAAAATAAGTGGTAGTGAGGAAAAAAGCAGCAAGCTTGTAATTTATAACAACCCCTCATCAGACCTATACATCGTAGAGGCACCTTAACAATGCAAAGGCCTCTACCATGGCTGAAAAATATTCAACTTGACTAACATAGTGAAATGTGTTACAAAATCACGATTATCTGTGAACATATCAAGTCTCATCAGGCTGTATTTATGCCTGGTTCTGAATAAAAGAAATTTTTTGTCTAGAATCTTTTTCATACTGTTCGTTCTTTCCCAGAAATACACTCTTTTCACAAAAGCACATGGCAAAACAGACAAATTCACAAAAAGTATACGAACAAGTATGCAATATCCGGGATACAAAGTCCTTTTGTAGTAGGGAACTTGGGGCTGTGGAGCTGCAGGACTTAGACTGTGTGTTTCAGTCAAAACATAGGCATTAGGTCAGGACAGATTTTTTTTATCGGAGCTGAAGAGATAATATGGTGGTGGTGAGGGACTATGGAACTTCTTTGACTGTGAGAGGAGAAAGAGAAAGTCTCCTTGGACAAAGTGAAAGAGGCTGGATTTTGTCCTGTGAGACCTAATTAGCCATCACTATCTCCCTTTATCCAGCCTCATAGTGAGCTCTGTCAGCAACTAAGAGAGGACTTATCAATCTTCCACTCACCCATAGCCCCTGATAACCCTGCTGTCACCTGAAGGAGTGAAAAGCTAGCAAACCTCCCCTTTCTCCCCCCTCTAACCCACAAAACTCTCCATTGCAGCCACGAGCTGCCTTTCTCTGTAATACACTGTTCAGCTGCTGAGATATCCTGAGGGAGCCCATGCAGCCCAGCAGCATGTAACAAAGTCAAAAAGGGCACAAACAGTGGGGGAAGACATGTTCTGCATAACCACACTTGCCCAAAAGACTTTATGAATTGAGCCTCTCTAAAAGGTGAGGGAAAGTTATAGATAGATAGATAAACAGATAGATAGACAGATAGATAGATAGATAGATAGATAGATAGATAGATAGATAGATAGGTATCCATCCTATCGCTCTTTATTCCTTCAGCACCACCTTCCATCCCACCAAGCCTGCTTCTTTCTCCTCAGTGGCAAGCCTGGTGATCTTTTCCCTCTGCACTGAATCCTAAGATGACATAGGCATTAGCTAGCAACATTTGGGAACTGTGATGAGTACTATTCATCACTCTTCCTTGCTGTTCCAGTCGGGATGAAAAAATCCCTCTAAAATCTCACAGAGGTTTTGCAGGGCACAACCAGCATTCTCTACTCAGAGGGCATTTGTGACAGAGGTCACTAACCACCTGTTGAAGTGAGCTTATCAATCCCAGGTTTCCACATGGCATCCAAAACAGTGTGTATGCACTCCTTTGTTGATCAGGTATGATAGCATTACCCAGCAGTACAATAAAAACTCCTTCTGGCAATACAGATACCTAAATGCCATAAAGGCTTTGTCCTGGCATGGAAATTAGCAGTCGCTTCAGGCTGGAGATAAGAGGAATCAGACATTGCATTTTCTCCTACAAAATTTTCCCAGATATCTCTAAGGCTGCCTAAGTGTTTCACCAAGGTATGCTGGTTTTGGCTGGGGTAGAGTTAATTTTCTTCACATTGGACAGTATGGGGCTGTGTTTGTGCTGAACACAGGGTTGATAATGCAGAGATGTTTTTGTCATTGATAGACAGGGCTTGCACAGAGCCAAGGACTTTGTTGCTCTTCATACTACCACGCTGGCGAGGGGGCTGGGAGTGCACGGCGGGTTGAGAGGAGATATAGCTGGGACACGCAACTCCAAGTGGCCAAAGAGATATTCCAGACCATATGACATCATGCTCAGTGTATAAATTTGGGGCAGGAGGAAGAAGGG